>JALPQI010027926.1:0-10047 GCA_025490895.1 Thaumatotibia leucotreta | reverse complement strand
CCTATCTGGAATCATCAAAATTCTCTAACACATGCAGATGATCTCATAAAATCAACTTAAGAATCCATTTTGAATATACAGTTTACCGATTTGTCTTGGTCCCAAGCATCCCTACCCATCCGACATAGTAGGCTAGAGATTCGAAAGTGTTACCAGCATTTCCTTACCAGCTTTTCTGTCTTCTGTCCATAGCTCTGTCAGTCTCATAGGTAAAATCTTACAGGGTCTTTCAGGGTCTAACTATGAGACTGCGGGCTTGGAAGAAGCCAGAAAGGCCTGGTTTACGAATTGCCCTCATACAACATTCCCATCTCATCCAGATTGCCAGAGGAGTTGGGATGATGTTATGTGCAAAATTACTTTTAATTTCCTTCTGAGCCGAAGTACAGGTTCAGAGCGAGCTACTGGCATCTCGCAGGAAGGAATCCGGCGAGTGGCTTCGGGCCTATCCATCCCCGAACACAGGAACCTTCCTCGAGCCCGAAACCTTACGTCTAGCAACCTGTCTTCGGCTCGGAATCCCCGTCTGCGCTCCACACAGGTGCCCCTGCGGCAGCGAAGTTGACGCTCTGGGACACCACGGACTCTCCTGTCAGAAAAGTGCTGGCCGCTTTTCGAGACATGCCGCCCTAAACGACATTATTCGCCGGTCTCGTGCCACCATCAACGTGCCAGCTCTTTTGGAGCCCACCGGCATCGCACGTGACGATGGCAAGAGACCTGACGGCATGACTCTGGTTCCATGGAGATTGGGAAGGGTACTAGATTGGGACGCCACGTGTGTAGACACACTGGCTCCTTCCCACCTCTCTGGAACCAGCAAACAGGAGGGTGCGGCTGCGAAGGCGGAAAAATTTGAAATACTCGGGTCTCGGCTCAGGCTACATATTCACGCCGTTCGGGGTTGAGACCCTTGGTCCGTAGCGCTCATAAGTTTTTTTACAGATATATCTAAGCTTGTCGGCGCCACTGGTGACCGCCGTGCTGGCAGCTACCTAGCTCAACGTATAAGTGCGATACTTACGTTATATGGTACCCAGGACTCTGGCAGCATTTCCTCGCCGGATTGCCAAGCTAATGCGTCTAGCGAGGAAGCTGCCAGCCCGCGGGTCTCCCGTGGTGTCTTTGAGTCTCGTCGATAGGTCTTTGAAGAGACTCAGATCGCTAAGGACCCCACGGACCAAAGGTCTCGAAGTCTCGACGCCGAAAGGAACGAAATGATATTCGGCACCGAGACCACTGTATTTTCTCACCTTGGATTTTTCGGACAATACGTTGTTTCTCCAATAAAGAAAAATAAACAATGAATTAAACTGACGATATATATGAATAAAAACCGATACCTTGAGGATCTTTAGGATCTTTAGGTTCGCCTGGTTCGTTATCTTGGCATGTGATTACTGCAAACGTCACAAATAAGAGTAGTAATTTCACCATCGCTTCTAGAGATAATGCTATATTTTACCATATTTCAAGCACCACGGATACATCGCATTAACGTATAATTATAAATACAAAAGTAGCCTTACCATGAGCCGCTACGTTATTAACGAGCGTTTAGGCTGGTTTGGATGCCGTGTGGTGACGGCAGTAAGAATACATTTGTCACCACCCCAACTCCTCCTGCGGGTGTCGTAAGAGTCGACTAAGGGATTGAAGTGTCACTGACCATTTTACAAGACTGATGATGGGCAGCAGCGTCATCATAGTGGACACATTACTGCGATCGCCAATCCGCTTGCCCAGCGTGGCGATTATGGGCAATTACCTCTATGCGTCTATACGCACAGTTAATAGGAGAGGCCTACGTCCAGCAGTGGACAGCACTGATGATGATGATGAGGCTGGTTTCAGTGTCACGCGGACTGGCGCGGACCGCGCGCGCGGATATCTCCGCGCGGAGCAATAAGTAATATAATATGTATGGCCGTCCAAAGTCAAAGTCAAATAATTCTTTATTCAAATTGGAATAGCAACAAACTCTTTTGAATCGTCTAAGTATAAAAACTACTTCCGGTTCTAACCTTACACCGCTGACCCGAGAAGAACCGGTAAGAAACTTGGCGGGACTTATTTTTTCAAACAATCATGGTACATCTTACAACTAAAATGCATTAAAAAAAACATAAAATTAATTTTAAATAAATTGAAATATAATAATAATAACAAGAGATATAAAGTCTCTAAAAAGTCAGAACATTTATAAGTAATAATTTATAGAGAAGTAAAGGTTTCTCTCCGAATAGGTATATAATAATAACATTATAATAATGCACGTTTGGAGATGTACAAGGTCTCCAAGCGTAAATTAAAGTAATTGAATGTCATGACTTTTTTAACAAATTAATAATTATTTCCTAAATTACTCACACGGTGTTTTATCATTCATGTAGTCTTGTGTACTATAATAAGCTTTAGATAAACGTTTACGCTTTACAAAATTCTTAAATTTATTGACTGAAAATGCAGTAACATTTACTGGAAGTTTATTATAAAACCTTACACAATTACCCATGAATGATTTCCTAATTTTATGGAGCCGAGTGACGGGCACTGCGAGCTATGTTTGTTTCTAGTATTAATCCGCGCGGATACCTCCGCGCCAACGCGCCATTGATTCAATACATATTGCTCCGCGCGGAGAGATCCGCACGGGCGGGTCCGCGTGACACTGAAACCAGCTATGCTATTCTCTTATTCACACATTCGACGCTGCGTTCGTCAACGAGCTCGACGTCGAGACAGCCTTGTCTAAAATCCTAGCTGTTTGATTTGACATTAGGAATCGAGGCTGTGAGCGAGGTTGTGGGCGAGTTCGTCGCTGTTAGAGAATACGAAGTTCGGACACATTAAACGTCAAACTCTCGACGCAGTGTAGTTCCAGCTCACGCCGTATTCGTCGCCGAGCACTAGTGTCGTTTAAAGTACATTAGTGAATACCATTTTTAGGCTCGACGCTGCCGCAGCGCTGACACAGCGCTGACAGCAAGGCGGTTTCCTTAGTGAATAACACTGCTGCTTTACTTTCTATCCGGCTCGCTCGCGCAAATATGCCGAATATGCGAGTACGAGTGAGATGGATAGAAAGTAAACGCTCGTTAATAATGCCGCTGTAGCTCATGGTAGGAATACAGTTCCATGATTTAGATTTAGATTTAGATTTATTTATTTCATAATATTAAATTACATTATAAATTAACTTAGCCTAATTTATACGAATTTATATTATGATCGTCAATATTAATATGCATGTCTTTGCAACACAGCTTTGGAAGTATCGGTAACGTTAGGTTTTACTCGATACTTAAGGCCGGCCTTACACTTGCGGAATCAGAATATGAATTAATACTCTTAATTCATATTATGAATTCATAACACACGGATTTGCATACAATTTAGCTGTTGACCACACACAATCAGATTTTTTCAGATTATACATTTTTCAGATTGATCTGTCAAAATTGATCTGACATGCGTTATGAATTCAGAATATGAAAAAATTCAGACCGCACGGCTTTCCATACAATATCGAGGACCAACACACACATTCTGATTTCAGATTATGAATACATAGACAAAACGTCGTTCTGTATATCTAATTGTCTATGCTTAGGTTGTCAATGTCACGATCACGAATTTGTCTTCAGACGTTTTAGCAAGACAATTGTCAATCTGAAATCTGAATGATAATTATGAATTCTTACTCTGATTCCGGATGTGTGAGGCAAGAGAACGGAATAAGATTATGAATACTTACTCTGATTCCGGATGTAAGTACATAGGTACATGTATAAGGCCGGCCTAAGGCGGGCGCTCGCTCCAGTATATCAGTACGAGCACGATAGAATGCTTTAGGTACCTATCGAGTAAAACCTGACGTTTCCTTTACTTTCCAACTCATGGTACAGCTATGCTATTCTATTCACACATTCGACGCTGCGTTCATCAACGAGCTCGACGACGGGACAGCCTTCACTTCGACGTCGAGCGCAGCGCTGCGAAAAACGGTATTCACTAACGTAGAACAGCTCGTCGTCGAACTGTAGGCGGTAACTCTCGACGCAGTGTAGTTCCAGCTCACGCCGCATTCGTCGACGAGCGCTAGTGTCGTTTTAGGCTCGACGCTGCCGCAGCGCTGACACAGCGCTGATAGCAAGGCGGTTTCCTCAGTGAATAACACTGCAGCTAGTGTCAACGTATTTATATATCTAAGTATACCATTCGTTAGTAGAACACAAACTTAAAAATTTGCATTATTCCATAATCACTCACTTTTAGAACACAATCATGGTTTTATTACCAACTTCAATCCTTCAACCTTGGGTACATATATATATGTAACGTTCACTTTCTGTACATAGCTCACAAATCTAAATGAGAAATACCCTAATTGTAACTAAATACTAACCTGTGGATTACTTAGGATACCTAATAGATATTTATGTAAGCAATAATTATTTCATGCATTGCCGTGTTTGCCTGTAATTTAGTGAATAGTCAAGCAATAATATTTCATAATTTGTTACTTATAAGGATTTTTGTATTAAACCTGTTGGCAAACTTAAATAAATAAATTTGTTTACAAACTTTTGCCGTTTGGATTTTTTAGCCGTGTGGTGACGGCAGTAAGAATACATTTGTCACCACCTCAACTCCTCCTGCGGGTGTCGTAACAGTCGACTAAGGGATTGAAGTATCACTGACCATTATTTGATAAAAGATTGTCAAAGTCAAAGTCAAAATATTCTTTATTCAATTAGGCCCAGCAACGAGCGCTTTTGAATCGTTAAACTAAATAGCGAATGAGAGAAAAAAAAACTACCTCCGGTTCTAACCCTACACCACTGCCTGAGAAGAATCCGGCAAGAAACTCAGCGGGACTTTCTTTTTTCAAATAAAAGTTTTATAACATCTTACGGCTAACATGCATTAATTAAAAACGAAACATAAATTTGATTGAATATAAATACCGATATAGTACATTAACTAGAGATGAAGTCTCTAATAGTCGGAACAATTATATAAATTTAATGAATTTTGAGAAATGTATAGATGTAAAGATATATGTAAAAGGGCATACAATTGTTTTTAGTTAAACGTTAAAATTAGCATTATTATACTGCTAGAGATGTAAAGGTCTCTAGTTGTCAGAGTAAAAAGAAAACAAACGGATACATTTCACTAAAAGTTTCAGAGATGTATAAGGTCTCCATGCGTCATAATATTAAATAATCATAAATAAACAAACATGTAGCGAATTCAATTTCTCATATCAAGAACAGCAGGAAAATTGTTTGAATTTAAGCCATGAGTGAGCTTGATTAGACCGGTCTCCGCAAACAGCACCCGTTCACGAGTATGACGCGTATCTCAGCCATCGCCTCCCTCAACCTTCTTTCGGGAAAGTGGCGACCCGATCAACGACGCCACCGTAAGCAGAGACCTTAAAGTGAGCATGACTGTGCAAGCTATCAGGCAGACAATATAATTTAAATACTATGAATGCTGACCATATTTAGTTTCATGAGAATTTATATTCGTACTTGCCCGTTACATATATGACAACTATCACAAGAAAAAAAAAATAGAAATAGAAATAACTAGGACAGAAAATCTGAATACAAAATTAAAATTACTTAGGTGTAAAGGACTCTAAGTGTCGACATAATATACATTAAAATAGGAAAAATTAAAATAAAAAGATAATCTCTGATGATTTACCGAACTGGCTGATTGGCAGCATTGATGATGGGCAGCAGCATCATAGTGGACACATCGCCAATCCGCTTGCCCAGTGTGGCGATTATGGGCATTTACCGCCTAATGCATCTTACGCATAGTAAATGGGAGAGGCCTACGTCCAGCAGTGGACTATCATAGGCTGATGATGATGACAAACTTTTACCTTACAAACCTGTGGTACGGGAGGCAAATTGATTCGGCAGCATTTCCGATGTTAATTGTTTTTTTTATCTTCAAAAAAGCGATAAAATCAATTTAAACGGCTTAAAACAAGATGGCCACTGGTATCTCAAAAGGATTTAGGTTAAGCTATCCCTGTCTCGTCTAAAGGTGGGTTTACACCAAACGAGCAAATGTTCATTCTATTCCCCACTCTACGAAATCAACGACTGAACTGAATATACAAACGATACTCCTCCTGCTATGCTATTCTCTTATTCACACATTCGACGCTGCATTTGTCAACGAGCTCGACGACGAGACATCCTTCACAGGGCTGCGTAAAACGGTATTGACATTCACAAACATAGAACAGCTCGTCGTCGAACTGTAGGCGGTAACTCTCGACGCAGTGTAGTTCCAGCTCACGCCGTATTCGTCGCCGAGCGCTAGTGTCGTTAAAAGTGCATTAGTGAATACTATTTTTAGGCTCGACGCTGCCGCAGCTCTGACTCAGCGCTGTTAGCAAGGCGGTTTCCTTAGTGAATAACACTGCTGGAGTAAGTGTGGCTGCTCGCGTTTTCGCTACTGCAGCTGTGGCCGGGTCGCATCCCAGCATCCCACAAAGGTAGGACGGTCGTAGCACCGTCATTTAGGGACGGTGTTGAGAGGCTGTCGAAATCAACGAATTTCGACGAATTACGTTTTGTGTAGCGAACGAATTTCGTAGTGGGGATAGAATGAGCATTTTGTCAGCCTCCGTAGCTTAGTTGGTAGTGACCCTAACTACGGAGCTGAAGGTTCCGGGTTCGAATCCCGGCGAGGGCATTATTTGTGTATTTATTTATCACAAATATTTGTTCCTTGGTCATGGCTGTCTATGTATTTAAGTATCTATATGTATCTATTTATTACATGTATATATCGTCGCCTAGTACCCAGTACCCACAACACAAGCCTTAATTGAGTTTACCGTGGGACTAGGTTGATTATTTGTGTAAAATTTCTCAAGATATTTATTTATTTTTATTTTATTTTATCACACTCATCATCAGCCTATCTCAGTCCACTGCTGGACGTAGGCCTCTCCTATTACTTAACGTATAGACGCATTAGGAGGTAATTTGCTGGTGTTAGACCTCGTGCAGGGTCCGCCCGGATAGCTACCACCGTCTTACCCGTTAACCTGCCGCTAAATAGCAGTGATTGCACTGCTGTGTTTTGGTTTGGGGGTAAGATAGCCGGTGTAATCACTGGCATAGATAGAGGATGTCCATGAATGTTCATGTAAGTCCTCAGGGTAGGCAGCGCATAGGTGATTTTTTTTTCACTATGTCCATGGGCCTCAGTTCCTGCTTTCCATCAGGTGGGCTGAGTTAGAGCTCAGTTGTCTATCTTCGTCACATTAAAAAAGCCCATTATCGCCACGCTGGTCAAGCGGATTGGCGATCGCAGTAATGTGTCCTCTATGACAACGCTGCTGCCCATCATCAATCTTCTTTAGTGCATTCGGTAACGGAAAGTTTCAAATAATGGTACTTAAGTGACACTTCAATCCCTTAGTCGGCTCATATGACACCCGCGGAAAGAGTTGGGGTGATGAGTGTGATTACAAATGTATTCTTACTGCCGTGGCCACACGGCAATTCAAATACCACGTAAATAAATTAATACGTATTTAAAAATATTGCTCTTAATGCCTCTCCCAACACTTGAGCGAATTACGGCGCGCAGCGGCAAACGCGAATGTGGAGCTCACGCGAGCGCACTGCGCAATCGACTCCACAAATCCACACTCGCGTTCGGGGCTTCGCGCCATCAGTAGCAATACCATGCTGCCGCTGCGTAATTAACGCGTGTTTACAGGGCCGGATTTAAGGGGGGGCAACCGGGGCTACAGCCCCGGGCCTCCACGAAAGAGGGGCCCCCACAATAGAGATTTCTAAAAAAAAATTTCAACTTCCAACTAGTAAACACTAGTATTTTTTTTATCGAGTATTGAAAGTGGTCTACTCCGGGTACTGGATTTCAGCAAAATCATCAACGATTTTTCGGCGAAAAAAGCTAGGTAGATTCCGTTCGTTAACGCTCAAATTTAATTAGAGATAGTTCTCGTTTCATTTATATTTTTTCATCACACTTGATGCCTAAGCGCGCCATTGTTTGCGCGCGCAGCGGGAGTAATAGAAAAGTGAAATTCCCTAGGGAGTAATAGAAATGTCAGTAAGTCATTTAATAATGTTATTTCTTAAAACTTATTTTTTTGTCGGCAAGTGTGATGAAAAACATTGTATGCATCACGGTCGGTAAGCGGAATACTAACTCGAGTCATAAAAGCCCTCCGCCTAACGGCGTCGGGCTTCTAACACTCTCGTTAGTGATTCCATACTTACCTGCCTTGATGCACAATGTACTAATATGTTTGTTAAATAATAAAATAATCTATACCTACTTGTTTCCACAAAAAAAACTACTAAAATAAAATCTACTTCATTTGGAAAATAATTGGGGGCTAGGGGGCCTCCACTCCTTTGTTGCCCCGGAGCCTCTCAACCTCTAAATCCGGCCCTGCGTGTTTACTTTCAATCCTGCGTATTTACCTGGATGCCTAGCCAAGTTGCCAATCGCTAGCGCTTGCTAGCGCATCGTAGTTTTCCCTCTCTGTCACTCCTTCATATTAGTGCGACAAAGAAGGAAAACTACGATGCGCTAGCAAGCGCTAGCGATTGGCAACTTGGCTAAGCATCCTGCAGTGTTATTCACTAAGGAAACCGCCTCGCTGTCAGCGCTGTGACAGCGCTGCGGCAGCGTCGAGCCTAAAAATGGTATTCACTAATGTACTTTAAACGACACTAGCGCTCGGCGACGAATGCGGCGTGAGCTGGAACTACACTGCGTTGAGAGTTTGACGTTTAATGTATTAACTTCGTATTCTCTAACGAAAAACAGCGACGAACTAGCCCGCAACCTCACTCACAGCCTCGATTCCTAATGTCAAATCAGACAGCTAGGATTTTAGACAAGGCTGTCTCGACATCGAGCTCGTTGACGAACGCAGCGTCGAATGTGTGAATAAGAGAATAGCATAGCCTGTAGTCGTACCGCGAGATGCGGCGGGTTTATTAACGTGCGTTTACTTTCTATCCCCATCCCGCTCGTACTTGCATATTGGCGCAAGCGAGCCGAATAGAAAGTAAACGCGCATTAATAACGCCGCGGCATCGGCACACTGTGGAACGAAATTCGGCGCTCGAAGACAGAAACCGAAGTAGATATTTTAATATTTTTGTGATTGAAATGGGTTTAGCTTATCATTTCTATGACAACCTGTAAATTTGAGGCCATTTACTTTTATAATTTTTTTTTCGATTTTGTATCGAGCACTCAAAAAGTCACATACATTTTCGGGTCAAAATAGTACATTACGACACAAGTGCGAAAAACACGAAATTCAAACCACGAGTTACGAATTTCGTATTTGCACGTGTCTCGTCCGACGTTTTTTAGTACAGATGGCCCTCCGAAGTTTTGGACCTGACGTAAAATGACCCACTTCTCGCACTAGAGCCTAAAAAGTACACCATTTGTACTGAATTTTTTTTATAGTTGATTTTTTTGATAGTTGGGCATTTTTGCGAGAAGAGATACAAAAACTAATTTTTCTGAAACAGGTAAATTTTATGTTTTTCCTGCTCAGAATCACGAGCTCTTTCGATCCTACTAGAAGAAAAAAAGTGTCCCAACTTTTTGTTTCTATTACGTAACCGTTTTTCAAACACTTTGTACAGCGGTTACAAAGCGGAGAGCATGTAAAATGTATGAAAAATGTGGGACTATTTTTTTCTCCTAGATTGAAAGAATTCGTTATTCTGAGTAGAAAAATCATTAAATTTACCTACCTTAAAAAAAAATTTCTTCTTCTCGCGAAAATGCCCAGTTACGATGCCCTCCCTAGATGGGTCATCCACTAATCATGATAGTAAAGCTTGCAGGATACTTTCTTCTAACAAACAACTGTTGTCCCCTGGGCAAGGCCGTCTTTAACTATGGGGTGCCCCTGGGCACCCAAGGATTTTGGGGCCCCTTTCGAAAGGAAAGTAAACGTGAGAATAAATGTGAGCAAAGTTGTCGATCTTTCGGGGCCAC
>JALPQI010027925.1:0-20443 GCA_025490895.1 Thaumatotibia leucotreta | reverse complement strand
CATGATATGAAATTATGTAAATGCAAAGAAATTTAACATAATACTTATAGAAATTACATTGGACAGGTTTTCAATAGGACTGCTTTATATCAGTGTGTGCGTATCATACACTTGTTATCTCGAGGAAACAAGTCATGGATTACGGTTTGATTTGCGATATCCTATCTATAGTTCAAAGTTGAATGTCTTTGTGTAATAGCCGTAATAAAACCAAAACAAACAATAATTGAACCTTTATTAATTTTGTAATTTTTTCATAAATTCAACGAAATAAAAACATCCTGTACATAAAAAAAAATTGGTCTGTGCCGGAACGCGGATCCGCGCCGGCACACAGCGATATCGCATCTGGAGCAGCCTCGGCATACCAAAGGTTAAAAAAGAACATAATTATCGTCTTATTGGATTCAAATTGAAATTATCTTCCGCAATACGCTAAAACGCTAAAGCGATTATTGTTAGTTACTACAATTAAGCGGTTCCATAAAAAAACTTTACCAAACTCTCAAGTACTTCAAAAGATCCATTTTTAACCTAAGACAAATTGCATTTTTACTACGCTGACCTATCATGACTAGTTCACTGAATTCAGAAAAAAAATAACCTTCTCTGTCGAATCTTCATCACTTGCGTTCTCACTTTTCTTGCCGTCTTCATCCTCACTGTCGATCTCGCTTTCTTCACCATGCTCGCCTTCCCCTTCGCCATCTCCTCCTTCACCCGCCATTGGCTACAGGTGATAAATTATTCACGAATATTAAAAAAAAAGATATTCTGGTCAATTCATATGAACGACATAATGATTAACTGCCATTACTGATTTGTTTCATGTTACATTGAAAGCGTGAACTAAAGATATTTCTACTTAACCCCTTATTCATAATCGTCTCCTAACTTAGCAAGCCGCTAAGTATTGTTTGTCTCTTTTAGACTTATCAATATGTCTGTATGAGCGAAAAGGACAAACAATACATAGTGGCTAGCTCAGCTAGGAGATGTTTACGAATCCTTTTCTTTATAAAATAAGAAATAATTTTAATATCAGTTTGTCATTATAAAATTAAAAAATAAGTATCATGTCCTGTTGTATTTTTAAATAGAACAGGACATGATACAAGAGCGCTTTGTCATGTACCTAACATGACAAAGCGCTCTTCATAACACCGTGCATTATCTCCCCGTAAAATCTTTGACGAATTCATATAGAATTAACCAATCAAAACTATGATGGATCAATCACAACTATTTTTACATGGCGCGTTAACTACATACAGGGTGCTCGCGAGCATTCCAAAAGATTTTAACTATGAATTCTATACATCAAAATAAACAAAAATTATTACGAGAAATTATTATGTCAAATATACGTACCACCAAAAAATATCTCTTTTTCTTTAGAGTTATTGAATACTTTTAACATTTCCAGTATTTTCATTATAACAATTTGTTAAAATTATTTTTTTAGGGACTGATTATTTCGTCAATTCTATTCTTATTTTTTGATTGGGTCAGGCAAAAGGCGTCGTAATGTTAAAACACATTGTGGTAGCAATAGCATTGTAATCAAAAATAAGTTTTATGACGAGTTACGTCGAAAAACTTATTTCGAAATAAGGTTGATTATCTCTGAAACCAATCCGAATCCAGGAAATTTTGTTTTACATTAAAGAATCTAAATATGGTCTGAAATTCAACATTAAAATATTTTGGAATGCTCGCGAGCACCATGTAATATAAACATATAAATTATGTTCGTGCAGTAATTCATTAGAGTGTTGTATTGTAAGTACGAGTAGGTGATCCTTGGCAACAAAATTCCAGAACTGATTTTTAAAGGCATTTTTATACGCGTGCGAGTGTCATGTTTTATTAGTTTCTAGATCGCAACGCAATATGCTCTACAAACGTTTTCGAGCTTCCGAATGATGCCAAAGTCTATAAGTAGTTATACGGGTGCCCGCGAAAAAAGGGAAAAAATTCAACAGCAGATTTCTGAGCAAATTTGAAGTAAAAAATGTCATATGAAGTTTTCTGGATTCAGTCTATTTTAAGAGAAAATTAAATTTTTTCTTTTAACCGTTTTAGACCGTTACGCTATGATAAACGCATTTTAGGAAACGATTTTGTCACCATGTTGTCTTAGTCTTGTCACACTTAATTGACAGAAATCAAATGAACAAAAATAATTTTAATTAGGTACCTAGCAAATGTAAAAAAAAACTTTAAAGTGCATTTATTGCGATAGTTTGGCTAAGGAAATCCTTTTTTTGTGTATTAAGGCATTCAAAACATCAAAAAAAACATTTTTTTTTTGCAGATTTGACTAAAATAGATTTAACATTTTTTCTTCTTTTAGTCTCAGGAATATACGAGTACTATTAGAATTTTTCCCTTTCCTTGTGGGCAACTTGTATATTAGTCACCGTACTCACCTCTACAATTTTGTCAGGATCGGGAAGCAAGTTCCCGGTGTAGAACTGCAGGCCAGGTTTGTTACTGTACACCTCCAGCACTCTGCCCGTCATTGGATGGAGAGCTCTGAAATAATATTAAACAAAATTACTAATATTGTACCGTGTGGTGACGGCAGTAAGAATACATTTTCACCATCCCAACTCCTCCAGCGGGTGTCGTAAGAGTCGACTAAGGGATTGAATTGTCACTGAACATTATTTGATAAAAGATTGATAATGGGCATTAGCGTCATCATAGTGGACACATTACTGCGATCGCCAATCCGCTTGCCCAGCGTGGCGATTATGGGCATTTACCTCTTAATGCGTCTATACGCATAGTTAAGAGGAGAGGCCTACGTCCAGCAGTAGACTATCACAGGCTATATATTTAAGTAATTATAATTACTTTTGTCAGCTTTCGTAGTTAGTAGTGACTCTACCTACGAAGCTGTAGGTTCCGGGTTCAAATCTCGGCGAGGGTGTTACTTGTGTATTTATTTATCACAAACATTTGTTCATTGGTTGTGGCTGTGTATGTATTTAAAGTATCTATCTATTATACACGGTATTTTTATTGATTTCCGTTAAATGAAGGGGAAGCTTATTTAGGTCAAAAATAATCAATTTCTCTAAGAAACTAGCGTCTTAACTCTTACTATTATTGAGTTATTAAAAAAACAAGTTTAATAACTGAAGAAGTGTATTGTTACTTATTTTGTCAGCATGTGCCGTCAATCACTAAAGATCTTATTCTTAAGGTTCTGTCACACTTGTCATTACGATTATTATGTATGAAAACGATATTTTTCCACGAAATTAACTAAAGCCGAGATACCAGGCAACTTCTATTGATGCCCAATTTAACGGAAGTAACCTGTCCAATTTAACGAAAATTGTACAGATAAGTATACTTACAGTATAATAGGCATGATGACTGGCAAGTCAAATCAGCATCTTTTTTCGAACTGTCAAAACGATCCCCACTATGGAATAGTATGGAATTTTATATGAAATACTCAAAAGTGACGTCACGTTTGAGTACTGTCAAATGACCTACTCTTTTAAGTTCTTTTCAATTTATTAAATAGAAGTTCTGTACAAAAATTACTGCAATCTACATCTTAGTAATAATTTCTTTGTGTATTATGTCGTGCATAATGTTAAATAATTTATTTTAACTACAGTCATCATCCCTATTATAAGGGTGTTACACGACCCTCTGACATCCTTGAACGACGTGATTTAGTAGGCTATACTGAACAACTTTTACTATGAGGCCAATCACGAAATTAAAAAAAAATGTCTTTTTCATACATTTTGACCGATCACGACATTTTGTATGAAAGTGCCAAATTTTTTTTTTGAGATTTTTGGGTTAGCTCCATAGTCAAAGTTTTTCAGTATAACCTACCAAATCATCTCGTTCAAGGTTTTCAGAGGCTTGTGTAACACGTTGTATATCGTCACTTGGCACCCTACATCACAAGCCTTCATTGAGCTTAGCGTGGTCGATTTGTGTAAGATGGACCAAGATATATTATACTACTTATTAATTATTATTATCTCTATCAGGATGCATTAACACATCCCTTGCCAGCTCTGGGGCCGAAGTAACATAATAACGTACGACCAATGCCTTCAGTTACGTTGGTAAACCTTCGGATAGTGCGTAAAAAAAGGGTCAAATTTAACTGCGTTTATATTACGCGTACTCATTATACTACGCGAGTAGTGTTGCAGCAATATCTAACGCGCCGACAGACTATTTAAACACCGCATCAAGCGTTTCTTAGTAAATAATCCATTTCCACGTTACTAACAGATTCAATTTAAACTAGTACGGAGGGCAATCACAATGTGTGGCGACCCCTTCGGTGTTTGATATTACCTAGCATGGAACGTCAAGCTCTGCTCCGTGCCTTGAGTGATGCAGAAGTTCATGTCGTAACCACCGTTAGGTATTTTCGGCAACTGTACGCGCAGTATCCGAGGTACCCTGAAGTCATAGACCGTCCCACCAACTACTTTCTTCTCTCCTGAAAGTTTACCGAATAAGATTACAGCATGCGGTAATTTGTTTTTCATTATTTAATTAACCTATCCAAATGAAATATAAAATAGAAGAATGTTTATAGAAATATGTGTCTTTAGTAAAAGGACCCACTTTTTCGACAAGTATAATGAATGTTTAAGACAAATAATATGTATAAAGGCACTAATTAATTTCATAATTGTGTTACGCCATAACGACCAAATTTCTCATTACGCTGCAATCACATGTTGCTACGTCCAATACAAAAATATAAGTTCTTGTATAGCCTTACCTGTGACTAAGCCCTCCTCGTCTGCAGCAGTATACTTGTCAGCGTTGATGGTGAAGATGTGATCGTACATGGTTTCACACCCGGCATGCTGGAATCACATTACATAGGTATAATTTATCGCATAAAGTATAATCACTATCGGTAACTACTGGACATTGTACAAATGGTTCTCTACGTAACCTATACGTTAAGGACTCATTAAGGTTTTCAACCTTCCATTATGATAATTTGAAGCTCAAGCGAGGTATTGAATGCGATCAGTAAAAAGGTTAAATCCAAAAAATGTGATTCGGATCATGAAATACCTATATAATTATAAATCAAGGCTGAAAATAGGAATAGTGAATTCGCTATAAGTTATGAACAATCATAACAAGGCGAAAGCAGAATACCAATCCAACACTACAACATTCTATGAATGTTTCTATAAATTAATCAGAATGTTTATTGTGCGTAAAATAATAAAACGCAGTTTCACTCATGTTTTTAAGCACCAATAAAAAGCTACTTGCTACCTAGTAATAATGGCAAAACAAATAATTTATATATACGTACATGTCCCGCTAAATTAAAATAAGGTGAATGGCTGAGGTTGATGATGGTCGGTTCATTGGTCGTACATTTCATTTCTATCTTTATGGAGTTGTCGCAGGTGACCTCGTACGTAATTTGAGTCATCACCGTGCCAGGATAACCCTCGCTGAAACGGTCTGATACGTAGCTCATTATCACCTTATTACCCACCACGAAAGATCGCCAATTAACCTAAAAATGATAAAACTGATTGAATAATTTGCCAACGGAAACTTTTCAATAATCCGAAAAGTCCAAAATCGAACCGAACAAGTACTTCATACTTCAGAGTCAAGTTGAATATTTTGAGCAATATAATGTACTTAATATACAGTGCACTATATGGCACATGATATACCTACAGGATGTTCGTGTTGATTTGCGTTAAATTTGACAGGTTATTAGGGATGCCTAGTATTGTACGTCGGTATTTATTGATACATTCGAAAAAAACATTTTCTTCGTTTTATACATAATAAATGAAATAGTAAGTGTAAGAGAAACTTAAGAATAATATAAAAGTTAATCTCAGGTGACTGACGGTACATGTCAAAATAAGTAACATTTGGTTAGGATCTTAGGATGTAGTACCTACCTACTCGTATATTGCTCAGTAATTAAACGTATTTTATAATTACCTACTCAATAACGCAAGAGTTAAGACACTAGTTTCTCTGAGACATGCATTATATTTGACCTAAATTGCACTCTGTGCACACAACAACGTATCATACAATACTTTATTACCTTATCGAATCCAATGTAACCGCCATTGTAGTGATGGTGACCCCTATTCGTGGACAGCATGTACATCCTGCCCGACGGCCGCACCACACAAGTCCCCTCGCGGATGTAGTTCGCGTATCGTCCTATTGTGGCTCCGAAATACGGATTCCTCTTTTGAAAGTATTCTAAAAATCAGAAATGTATTAATTTTATATGTGATTTTTATATTTTACGTCAAGATCGTGTTCAAGGTAAAACAACGGATCTAAACGTATGCATGAGATCCATTGCTTAATCCTGAAAATGCACAACCATTATGTCCTGGCGTTACGTTATAGTGTTAGCGGAGAGATTTTATTGCCAGTTCATGTCATGAACTATTGTTACTTGATACATGTGGTGACATACAAATCTATGTAATTTAATTTATACGAATATGGTATTGTTTGTTAGTTATATTGTAGGTAATGTTCTTGAAATGTAATAAGATATTTAATTTATAAGTGTAATTACAAATTTAATAATAATAAGTACGATCCCTGTTGGTCGTCAAATAAATTAATTCAATTGAATCATATTGCGTCAACATTCAGGGCAAATTACAAGCGAACTGTTATCAAAAATTTGGCATACTGCATACATATACATACACATGTCTTAATTATAAAAGTACCACCGTACAAATTTAAGGACAACATTTGGATTGGCGTTACATTTGGAATACCTAACAATCAATAACTTATATTACCTTCTAATGTGTCATATCCCGCGATCACATCATCAGGGTTTCCTCTTTTGTCAGGAACTTTTATAGTAGTTATTGTTGCGCCATAACTAATCACCTGCAAAAAATTGCAATCTTTTTTGGCATATTAGTGGTCCCATTTCGCCCGTATATTTACTTAACCTCGTATCTGCAACACTCATGATGGACATCCATATTCAGAGTGAAAAAAAGGTGACATTTCCCATGAATTGGTTGCTGTAGATCCAAGTTAAAGCGACGATTGGCGTCCAGCGAAAAGAGTAATTTTCTCATTTGTTATCACCAACATTAAAGCTACAAGGAAGAGCGGAGAAGTTTGTTTGAAAAGATACTACCTACACAAATAATGGAACCATACCTGAACCATCATTTTGTTTTTCGTCTTCCAAGTGTACCTCCGTACGATATCAATGTTAGTACTTGAACCACAAACGCTTTTATTGTCTGGTACCGGCTCTGCTTTAGCGTGGGCGGCTCCCGGTTTAGGCATGAAGCCGAAGCCGTCCACGATGAGCTCGACATCTGGAACTACAGGCTTTGGTGGCTCGACTTCTGGTTTTTTTGGCTCTTCATCGCCTGCTCCGTTATTGGGTTCTACTTCTACGATATCTTTATCGGACATGTCAACTAATTAACTTTACCGTATTTTTGAGAACTTAGCAGAAATGAAACGAAAAATTTATACAATAATTTAAAAATACTAAGAATTTTGATAAATATTATTAAATACAAAAATTTATAGGTTTCGTTTTTACATCATTTTGTTTTTTGTGAGTTAATTTTTAAAATGACAGATGACAAAACCCATGGCCAATTTGATACGTCATGAAAAATATTCATCTTTACTGTGATTATATAACCAAAAAGTTATTATATCAGTTAGATAGATCTGGTATGTAAGGTTGGTAAGCTTGGTAAGTAGTCATAAAAAACCGGTCAAAAGTATGTCGGGCCATGCTGTGTAGGGTTCCGTAGTTATTCAAAAACGGCTGGGCCGATTATGTTTAAACTAGTGTTATTTTAAAGTATTGTAGTCAAGTAAGCCATGATTTTCTTCATATTTTTTGGACCTAAGGATCAAAAGTTAGAGGGGGTGACACAATTTTTTTCTTCTGGAGCGATTATCTCTAAAAAAACTTTCTTCTAAGACCCTTATTCTTTTTAAGAGACCTATTCAATGATACCCCACACTATAGGATTACAGCAAATAAAAAAATCATCCCCACTTCACCAGTTAGGGAGGTACCTACCCGAAAAAAAATTGTTATCTAGTTTTTATTGTACCACTTTGTTGGCATGATTAATATGTATACCTGTACCAAATTGCAGGTTTCTAGTATTTACGGCTACTGAGCTATGCTGCGGACAGACGGACAGACGGACATGGCGAAACTATGAGGGTTCCGTTTTTGCCATTTTGACTACGGAACGTTAAAAACTAACTTCGATCCCGGAACCTCCAGCTTCGTAGGCGGGGTCACTACCAACTAGGCAATAACGGTAGACAAAAAAAATCAAGGGTGTCATATTGTTGTACATTTATTTACCAATATAATTATTAGTATACAAGGTAAATAAGGAAAACACTCATCACAAATCAAATAAATTAACTTATTCATAATTTGATCAAGTCCAGTCAAAAATATATTATTACTTTCAGAAAGTTCATACAAAACACTATTATATGCACGTAAAAAGGCACGCCTATGTTGGTACGATCGCCACGCAATTACCTTATGAAATGGTTACCTACTATCCCTATTTGAAATTTCTATTGCGCTTCTCTCGAACATTACTTAGACGGTTAATTTTGAAATGATTTTGAAGTATTCACGGGTATGGCGAACGAACCACCGTAAGTGTCACAATATAAAAATCAATTTGTTTGGACACCTACTTTGATACATGATTTACCTATCGGTCTATCTATACATATATAAAACATACATGAAAATATTATGGAACATACAGACATGGGCTCCAAAAATCCAGGCTTAGTTCGAAATAAGACATAGTAGAAACCGAGCATTGTATTTATCTAGGTTTACTTATATTATATACATTTATTAGATAGACAGAATTTTGTACGTTAAACGGTTACACCCAAAACACTTTTACAGTTTGTTTATTTAATTCGATTTCTGTTTTCCACTTTCCTGTTTCTTCTATAACTTCGGGAATGTCATCAACGTATCTCATTTCTTTACATGGCGAAGGAGGTATAATGCTTATTATTGGAATACCAATCTCTTGAAACGAACTCATTGATGAAAACCCGCTTTCGTCTTCTATAAATTTGCTAGTTGCATGATTATAGTCAATTTTTTTATTGCTAGAATAGGATTTCGGACTCTTTTCTTTAGATTTTTCTTCAGGATTATGGCTCGTCTTGCCCTTCGAAAGCTTCATTGTTGCGAATTCATTATCTATGTCACAACTAAGTGGCGATAGTGGCATTATAAATTCTTTAATATCATCGTCTTCTGCATCTACCAGTGAACTAGGTAAGCCTTCGTATGGATCCAAAGTATCACAAATAGATTTCATTACAAAAGAGTTTGTCGATACATTTTCTTCTATTAAATTCATTGTACTGGTGTTTAAAAGCGTTTCGTTTTTATCAGTATTAGCAGATATTTTTTCGTTGCAGCTATTTTGAACGTCGTTACAGGCGAGATCAGGCAGCTTAGTACTTAGTACAGTATTGGCAAGAGTTATTAGCCGTGAAATTTCTTCGGTAATTTTTTGGGAATGGTCAGTCTCGGTCGTTAATGATAATTTGGATTGGTTCCTGGAACAAATGATAATAATAATTACTTAAGTCCTAAGTGTATGAATTTTGGTGAAATAAATGTTATGTTTAAAAGTTGACCGACACTAGAAAAGGGGACTAATAATGAGAATAACTAACAATGAGACTGTGTAACATTTATGGAAAAGACAACGATTTTGAAAATATTAAAGGAACAAATTAGGGCAACCGTGAAACAGTAGGTACCTTAAATCTTACAATTCATCTCATCCCAAAGAGACTCATTGACAGACAGTTTACTTTTGCTTACCATTTGCTGTTGCAGTCTTTGTATCCGTTAACGTTGCTTATTGATTTGCTGATTTTCCTTGGTCCAAGTTTTTTAGAAGGACGCAAAGTATACTCCAGATGTTTGTTGACGTGAACTACGGATCGAGATCGCGGTATATCCGCCGCGTTGAATGACCTCGGTAGTGCCCTCTCCTTGGTAATATCTTTTACGTTTTCATTTGACTCGTTGAAATCAATGTTTTGGCATTCAATATGATCTTTCACTCTATTGAGGAAAGTAACTATTTGGTTCAGTAAAGCTATGTGCATTTGTCGATTCGCCTCGGTCTGAAAAAATTGTATTACTTTTTAAGTTTTTGATTCACGTGCGGTTCTTTAAGCACCTAGACGTCTTAGTTCTGATCAATACGACACGCGTTATCAATATGAGTAGAGTCGACATTATATATATCGGAGCTGCCAAGGTGCTCAAAAATATCTGAACATGCACTCTTACGCCATAGCAATAGATACCTGCTAAGATATTTGTGACCACCCTGGCCGCTCCGATATATCTGATGGCGACTGTTCCTGAA
This sequence comes from Thaumatotibia leucotreta, assembly GCA_025490895.1. NCBI lineage: Eukaryota > Metazoa > Arthropoda > Insecta > Lepidoptera > Tortricidae > Thaumatotibia > Thaumatotibia leucotreta. Next base: position 9,980 of record JALPQI010027925.1, on the reverse strand, counting down.
GTATAGGTAATAGTGTTAAGCAGAGCTCTAGCTCTGCTTCAATGCTCTCTAGAGCATGTTCGCTGAATCGCATTATCATGTCCAATTCAGGGATATACATACTTAATAATTAATATATTATATTAAATACCTAGTTACATAGGAAACACCCATGACTAAGGAGCGAATATTTTTGATAAAACGTCCTCACATGGATTCGACTCTAGGGTTTCGACCTTCGTTGGCAGGTCACCACGAGTATAAGCTTAAAGATTTTTCTAATGAACTCGGCTCTCATTCAAAAACTATAATAATCAGGAAGTGTTTACCACTGATTTTAATTAAGAAACTCAATAATTGCTCATCAAACATTTTAAACGTGTATTGTAGATAAATAATTTCGAGCTCATATAACTCATAACTCAAGCTCTGTTCGAGATAGGAAATTAATAGGTTATACAAGGTGGCCAAAAAATCAGTGCATTCCCGTTACCTTTGAGGTTTTGGGTTTTTGGAATTCTCACAAGAGTTAGGAAATCACGTTAAATAGTTAGGTAATAGGAACTATCTGTTAATTAGCATACTTTCTAAATTTTAACTTAATTCTAAATAAAATCCTAGCAGGCATATTCTGCGACCAGAAAGCATCGGAAATGCATCTTTTTTGGCCGCCTTGTATAAAGTGATGACTGACAATGACACCGCACCTGCGCCAGTTGCCACCTCAGGGTGTCCACCTCCATGTTCAGCGCAGTGACCTCGGTGTTCCGCATGGCGGAATGACTTGGCGGCGGCGTCGGTGTCGCTTTGTCCGGAGACTTGCTCGCTTCGAATGTCTGCTCCTTTTCTTCATTATTAGAAAGTTGAGGACTATGCTCAATTCTTTCTGGAACCTGTAAATAATTAAGGAATTGATTTAGTACTAAGTTTAAGTTACAAACGATAGCTTTTAACTTCAATATTTTCAGCATTGGAGGATCATCTTCTTAGCGGATTGGCATTACTAGAAGGTACCTTGAAGGTGGGATAGCCAAATTGCGTGTAACTTGCAGGTTATAAAATACATAGTTATGTTGACAGCTTATACAGATTCTGTGGCATCTAAAATTCCTGTAAGTTTGTTTGAAATGTATGTATTCCTACAATAAACAAACATGCTAACGTAACGTAGGTAAGATGAGCCACTTTACAGTAACGATAATTAACTACGGCTAACAAAAAAAAACAAATAACGGAATGTTCATTACATCAGACGCTGTGTAAAGTTTGCAAAAAGTTGAGAATACTAGCAACAGTAATGCCGATTGAGAGTGTCATGCGCTTCTCACGCTTTTGCTTCAAGCATCGTGTCTTTAACCTCTTATCGAAAACTTCATTTTGCAATCTTCATTAGATTTATGACTAATATGCTCCTTAAGTCCGTGTGCGTAGCTACTTTCGTATTGGTTGCACTACACTCAAGTCAGGTAGTTTGATATGCTAGAATAAATCAGTCAATAAATAAGTATTGTATCAATCGTATGGCTTTGTACGGACATAAATTGGTGAAGTTATTATAGTTATCTATTATTACTAGTATACACGCAATGTTCGTATTATACGTTTGCATTGTACTGGTACGCATATACTACCGCGCTCATGGAATTCCTCACAACACAATAACATTTAACTGTCCCCGTAACGGATTTTGTAATAAAAGCTAATTATCAGATTAAGCTGTCCCGCAGTAACATCAGAATAACGAGCATAAAATCCGTGCTGATGCTGATGCCTTAAATGCTTTTCAGCTAGACTGTTTTTATTTTATTGACAATTTACTTGACTTACGTTCTTTTTATAGTGGCATTTTTCAACCGAAAATCGAAACCTATTAACTTATAAATTATATTATATGATTTCTACATCGGAAATAATCAGAACATTGATGATACTATCCCACTACGCCAGTGGCCAGTGTAGATTGGCCCCTACACTGAAAAAAATATTTAACTGAACTACTTTGGCTATTTCATCATTAACCATAATTCGGTATGGCGTTACTAAAGTTAATTTCTATTAACAAATAGGTTTGCGTATTAAAAACCAAACGGATAATGTTATTCTAAGTTGGGCTATTCGTAAATAAATGCTTGTATACGTCTTACATTAAAACAGTAAACAAATTCAAGTGTTCACATGTAAATAAACCGCTTGGTCTAATTTAAGAGTAAGCATTGACAATATGCAACAAAAACCAAGTCCTAGCTTCTAACAATCACGATGTTATTATCCATAACATAAAATTGTTTAGATTTAACTCAACAATGATTTGCTATTTTAATACATATTTTTGTTACATATAACCCGTTTTGTCTAGTAGAGTAAAACCAAATACGGGTTTGCTACTCTAGCAGACCATTCGCTTTATCTAACCAAATAAAATACAATGTGTAACCAAACGTACTTCATCATATAGACAATACTTAGCATAGAAATAACCAAACGCTTTTTTTGCGTTGCGTTACCCCCCCCCCCCCCACCCCCCCCCCCCGCACCGCGCGGAAAACCTGTTTATACTCGTCGTGTCCGTCCGGCAATCAGGATGCATCGTGTTGTTTTTTTATATTGTCACTTCTCTTACGTTACATCTCGCTAAACTTCGATTTCATTTCGATAAACAATATAAACATTTCTAGGCGATCTGTGTTTTGTGTGATGTGTTAGATGTGTGTGACATATGTATGTCAAGTTACTTGAATATTCCAAAATGGAAGTTGTACCTCCACCAGCAGACACCCTCGGAGACTACCTTCGGGAATGGGGATTAGAAGTTTACATAAGGACATTTCAAACCATGTCATGTCTTTGTAAACCAAATAATTTGAATTTCTTCATTTTCCTTGTCATCAAAGAGACTCTGAAGCTAATGTATCAAACAAAATAATGGAATTACTCGTAAAATAATTTAGAAAAATAAATTGGTTTACAAAGATACTCTGTGCAACGAAAACCTATAAAGTGATGCAAAAAGTATTTTTGCTCGCGATTGTATTATTGATTGATTGATTATTTTGATTACTATACCTACCGTTCTTATAAATGACTATGAATGTTTCTATTATTTGAATGTTTCTATCATTACAATTAATAAAGTTAATTAAAATAAATGTCTCTTTTTTTGTTCGTTTAGTATTACTTCTTTTTGGGTAATCATCGATGTGGCTTATACACCCTACTTGTAGTTAAATGAGTTGTAAATAGGGCTCACTGCCTGTATAAAATCCAGTACGTCTCATCATCCAGGGGATAAAAAAGGTGACGATGAGACGTACTGGATTTTATACAGGCAGTGAGCCCTATTTACAACTCATTTGATTTTGTCTGTATATGAACCATGTATTTTTGTCATGTATAACCTATTCATTTGGTTAAAAGTAGGCAAACTATTTGGTCAAAATAATTAAACATTTGGCTGTATATGAACAACGTATTTTTGTCGTGTATAACCTATTCGTTTGGTTACATGCACGCAAATAATTTGGTTAAATATAATGAAACAAATTGCTTAAATTAATACTCTAAATTGGTTATAGGTAACAAAAAAGTTATGTTAAACATTACTGAGCCAGTTGGTTTAGGCGTAGCAAAAAATTTGATTAAAGTAAGTTGTGAATTCAGTAAGATTTTGACAAACTGTAAATTTGTTATCAACATACAGCACGTCTACAATAACTGAATTGTAAACTAAATATAACTGAACTTATGGTAATATACAACAGACAGTTTTCACACGATATAACTAATATTGTTTAGCAATACACAACATCAATTGTTTAGTAGAAAATTAACCGAACTTATTTTGGTAAGATATTGCCTTACTTCGCTCGTCACTTTTTTTAAGTTACAGGTTGACGAAAGTTCGGTTACCATTAACAAATTATTTTTTTCAGTGTATTAGTTTTTTATCAAAACTGATAATGTAATCCTTTCTTGCGCCGCCCCCGATAGCGCTGCCCAGGCCCAGGACTAGTACCCATTCTAGCAGAGCGCAATCCCGTTGTACAAATTGGCGAGTATATAATAAGGTATATTCCTTTTTTTGGTATTATTCCTAAAAATAATCATTAAAACAGAATTTAAACTGAAGTAAATTATCAAATTAAAACTAAATAAACTATACCAATAAAATAGAACTAAAACTAAAGTAACCTATTAAATACATATATTAAATAAAACTATAAGTTGGGCTGCCGTGGCATGGTGCCAAGGATGCTGGCAGTATTACTTCTCTGTATCGCGATACTAATGCGTTGAGCAAGGTAGCTGCCAGCACGGCGGTCACCAGTTGCGTCGACGAGCCGCTTCGATATGTTTTTAAAAAAGGTATGTGCGCTGGGACCCCATGGACCAAGAGTCTCACCCCGGAGCCGAGACCCGAGTATTTTAAATTTAAATTAGGTAAAAACAAGTTCACATACCTATATTTCTTATTAAATACATGCACCACACAATGAAGTATTTATTTATTCAAACTTTGCATCTATTCAGGTACATATCTACCTGAATGGATGCCATTAAAATGTTTGAATATTCTATTAGATACAAGGTCGGTACATAGATCTAACCCTTCGAACTAAAAAGTATAAAAGTGACAATAACTATATCGAGGTTCCGCTCAAATGACGAGCGCGATTCTCGGGTTGCGCGAGTTGGTGCTGGGTTGCCAGCGTCCCTCGTGCGGCGACGGGCGCCCAGCCGCCTGGAACCGAACACGCGTGATCAAGGCCACTGGGCGACGACTCATGTTACAGCACCTACTTTTCATGAACATGTGCAACCTCCTTGTATCGTCTTTTGTTCGTAGATGCGCGTTATATTTTTTTCAGTATACCGAATTCTACAAACAGCATCATTACATCTTCGCTATACAACGTGTTACCATGACTCGGGTGTTTAGGAAAATGGCTAATAATACGCATTACGAGCAATCGTTTTTAAACACTAATTAAACAGTTGACGAGTATTAAAACTAACTTTACAGTATGTCTTATATAAAAAAAACTGTACAATCAATTTTATGTCCTTGAATGATTAATGTAACGCGTTTATTGCTTAGTCGTCAAATGCCACGACTAGCTGCGATATGTCATTGTCAACGGCTAAGATGCATTTTAATGTGCATTGCTACTCACTGAAGTTTTTAAACAAATTGAAGTTTTTTATTAACTCAAATCAAATTATATTTTTTGTTATATAATTAGTCACAATATTTAGTACTTAATTTAAATTATAAATATTGGATGTCATGTAACAAATAAAAAATAGACCAAGATCACATGTACAAACATCAGCCGCTGAAAAGCTGAGTAAGTGGGTTCGATTCCCACCTCGGACGTTGGTGATCTTGGCCTATTTTTCTTTGGTATGTGACATCGAATACCTATTTACAATTTTTTCAATATGGTTAATTTCTATTAAAAATATAAATTTAATCAAACAATGCTCAATGCACGAATTGGCTAAAAATTTGCATGATGGTAACACACTGTATACAAATCTACATAATGGATTGAGTTAAGTAGATGTAACGAATTTCGCAAATTTTTTGTGTAGTAGTCGTCAGGTGGTCACCGACGTCAACCGTCATGGAATGAGTACACGTGTTACTTAAGAGTCTTATTTATGGTGCCAAAACATTTAAAGACAATTAGAAATTGCAATGGCTGCTTACCTCGAAGACCATACGGAATAATTTTCACCGAGGTTACGTAAAGTTTGAGTCACAGCCCCAAATATATTAACCGTGTCATTTGCGTTGGCCGCGTTGCGTTTCGGGTTTCGAGTAGAGCAATGCTTTTTAAATCGGTCGGGCTGGCAGTAGAGTGAGGCAAGCCCGTCATGCTCAGCCGGCGACGCGTGACGCGGGCATCCGGCTAGGGCCCTCGGAAGTCCTAACGACCGCCCTACCCCTCCTCGTATTCCCGGATACATTGACAAGTGCACTTTTGTCTTATTGTTTTGTCAATATCGACGGTATTATACGGTGTTTGACCTTGTAAATACATGCATTATGGTCGCTCCTCCCTGCTACTGATACTCATTGATCTAAACTAAATGTTATGCAGAGTGACTACTGTAGTAGATACTAGTACCAAACGTAAATAAAGGGAAATAAATTCAGTCAAATTTGATGAATGCCCTATACCTATCAATGCATCGAAGAGCAGTTTTGGGGAGAAGGGAAATGTTCTCACGGAAAGTTCTTGGTATTTTATTGTTCTTCGCACATTTATGATCAAGCCTATGGTATCTCTATGGTAGGAGTATTTGATGAGTTGATACATTCGCCAGTGTATAACCCAAACGTCGCAATGTCGATTGTTGCGAACGTTACGTATCTGACATAGAATGTTAGCAACGGCAACTTGCTGTGCTTCGCACGAAAATTTCCAGTAATTTTAGGTAATTTTGTGAATGTTCTTCATTGCGCTATACCTAGTTTTAACCCAATTGCCATGAACAAAATATTTCAAATGTCAGATTGAATACTATTTTACTTTTTATGTAATATAATAGGTTTAGACTTAGAGTACCTTAGCATAGGGACCTGCGGTGATCGGAAATTGTATGTCCTGTATCGTCGCGTATCTGTCACATTCGAATAACTTGTTGCGAAAATAACACAATAGATAAACTAATAATTGAATCCCAACTATCATAATCTAACGAACGCGTTTGGATTTCTGGGAATACCTGTACATTTGTATACATTAACTAGGTATCTGTGCTCATTAAATCATTATGCACTCCTCAGGGCAAGAAAGCGTGGTTGTGTACCTTTGCTAAGAATTTCTCCGTAATATAATTACATTCGGCCGAGCATTACTGTTGTTTGTTGATTTGTAAGAATAGTTGTTTATGGTTTACTTCCTCTCACTAATGTTAAACAGAATTCGAATGCGAATTAACGCTTAACCGCCACGCGACGTGATCGGCGGTAGGCACAAGCAAGGGCATAAATATATATTTCACAATATTATGTGTATGTTCGGAAAGTGAAGACACGTGAGATATATGGGCGTGCCTTGCTGCCAAACACCCTCACTTTTCGCACAGACTCTAACACTGGAAAAAGGCAAAAAAGTATAAGCATATTTATTTAGTATTTAGTAATGTCTTTGTTTACTTCAGCACATGCGTAACACCTGCGTAATAACAAGAAAAACTTAATTGAGCTGCCATTTATAATCGCAAACTGCAATAAAATTATTTGATGAATATTCAATTCGTACGTCGTATGCTTTGTCTATATCACTTCAAATGTTGTTTATAAATTTTATAATTATTATTGTCGCCTTTTTGCATACCAAGCCAACGAAGCCGAGTTTCAACATTTGTCTAATCAAGCATGAATAAAACAATTACAGTAAGCATTATTTATAGGTACCCTGATATTAAATGCTTGACTATACATAAATTAAACATAACAAAACTATGTTCTCTCGATATGGGTATAACGATATCAAAGTCGCTCACATAAATAAAGCAAAGCAAACTACATAAAAGGGCTGATAGTATGATGTGCGGGAGTACATACTACGTCACATTATGTACATCGAACTGAGGGCTCTGGGTGTGGTCAAGGGCATACAAGGTATCAATTTAAAAAAATGTCGAACTCCATTCTTGAAGTCAGTTCAAAAAAGGCAATCAGTAATACTTGTAATGCCAGTGCCGGTACGGATGGCCCTGGCCTACAAAACAAATGTACGCAAAAATCGCTAATTCACATCTACGTGTATACGTCGCTACGCTGAACAAGCCGGGAGGTACCTACCGTATTTATTCAAGTATTTTTTTAAAAGCTATTTCACCTGGATTTTTTGCTTATAAATAACCCTACAATTTAATTTTTTATTTTTTTTCTGTTTCGATTATATTTACAAAATCACTTATAATGACGATGTTAACAAATACTGTGCCTCAAATTAATTATTATTACGATTTTTTGACAGAATTTTTACCTTTTACTGTAGTTTTCACATTATATCAGAAATCATTCAAGGGATAAAATACACTATTTTTTCAATTATTAGTGCACTATTCATAGTTTTTTTTCCCGTTATTTTGAAGATCTGAAATGAGAGCGTTTTAATGAACGTTACAAGCGGTAAGTACCTATCTAGAAATGATAGTAATGATGTTTGTAGTTATCGAGTGTGGGCGGCATTCACGGTTGACGCTAGACCGCACACCTATTTCAAAACAGTATTAAAAACAAAATATATGTATGTTTTTGCTAAGGGTATATTCGAGACCTGCTAACTTTGAAGATCACGAATATACACTTAACTAAGAAAACACAAAAATAATTTATTTGATACTGAGTGTGTGTGCGATACACTACGCGGCGGCGCGGTTTGCGCAGGAGCAGCGGCGGCGGCGGCGGCAGGACAAATCACATGCACGTCACGTATGGGAGTCGTGTCTGTTGCGGGTCCCGTACGTGCGACGGGGATCACGGGGTAAACAGGTTATATTCAACTGGCTAAAAATATTTATTCCCAAATACAATATCTAACGATCTAGATTGTCTAATGTTATGCACAATGTGCAGAGGATTAATTGTATCTTGTGTATAGCTTTACAAACTAAATACGATTAAGGTAAATGTCCCCTATTACGGTATGTTAAGGGTCTCGAGACTTTGTGTATTTTTAAATAAAAATCTTAGCAAGATACCACTACGAAAGCTTTTGAACATGTTATATTGATTCTTTGACAGTTAGTTTATGCATACATTTTATAGATTTTGCTCAAACTGTTTTATATATTAATTTAATTGTGAACGTCTTATTTGCTGCCTATTCCGTGATAAAATTCGGCGCTGCTCCTAATTTCGTGAACTCGCGGCCCCTATTTCGCGATAAAGATATTTAGAGTAAATGGACTATTGTTTCTTTAACAAAATGTTATTTTTAACGAACTTGCTTAAGTTAAGATATCATACGGATATCATTTAAATTAAACAACATGGTTAAATGAGATCCAACTTAAAGTTTTTATTTCTTAATAATGAAACAAGATAAAATCTACCGATTTGCATACCATAATACTCTTTAGGCGGTTAAAAACAAACTTAAATAAACTTGAACACTAAACAATAAACCTCTCTTTGATTGATAACAAAATAAACATTAATTAGGGTAGACCGGGGTAAATCGGATCAGCGGGCGAATCGGATCAAGGTCCAAAATCTCTAAGGCTCGAGTTTACCACACTTTTATTCTAAGAATAGCGCTTACTCTCAGATACTAGTGACAAAATACTATGGAGTTTTGACATTACTATCCCAGAGTAATCATTATTCTTAGAATCAAAATTTGGTAAAACGCACCATTAGTATTTTAAAAGATTCTTCAACAATTTGAAGATTTTTTTTCAAATACTATGTGTGCTCAATAGCACACTTCAGTTGAGCAACACTTCCTCTTTGTCCTTAATCGTTAATTTAAAAAAAATACGTAGAGATTTCGGACCTTGATCCGATTCGCTTCGGTCTACCTTAAATGAAAATCAGAACATAAGTAATTAAGTATACGTTTACTTCGTCTCAGAGGATGACTTACACTATACCTGGCCGGGACGTGACCAGGGCGGCCGATGTGTCATTTTCTATAAAAATAATCACGTCTGATCACTGACATATCGGCCTGGCCCGGTAATGTCTCGGCCCAGTCGGGCGTAAGATACCTTTAAACGTTGAAAACAAAATCTACAGAAGGCATTTATTCAATATCTACATATCTGGAACTGAAAAAATACCTCTTTTATTGAGTGGCCACACTCGTGTTTAATGCCTCTTATTATGCGCCAGCCATATAAATAACTATTATTTTATTAAACGATCGAGGACAAGGAGAAGAAATGTGGCTCATTTTAATTGCGCTCAATTTGACGAAATGTGAAAACACTAATATGGGTATTTTTGACCTTGATCCGATTCGCCCGGTGATCCGATT
>JALPQI010027924.1:0-14003 GCA_025490895.1 Thaumatotibia leucotreta | reverse complement strand
TAAAACCGGCCAAGAGCATATCGGGTCATACTTAGTGTAGGGTTCCGTAAATTTAAAAACGGCTTTATATATATATATATTCTATCCATCGAAAGTTTTTTATTTTAGAGCGGTTATCTATCTCCGAAAATATTTACTTTAGAAAAAATCTTCCTGTTGGGATCAGTATTATTTTTGATACCCCATACAGGCATACACCTATTGAACGATACCCCACACTATTAGGTTTACACCAAAATAAAACAAAATCATCCCCACTTTACTACTAGGGGAGGTAGGTACCCGAAAAAAATGTTATTTCTATATTTATTCCTGTACCAATTTGCAAATTTCTAGTACAGACGGACATGGCGAAACTATATTATAAATAGGTAAGGCTATTTATAATATAGTTACTATGGAACCCTAAAAAGGTACGCGAATACAATTATTTTACCGGCCCTAAGCACAATTCAATTTTCAAATATGAAATTTATACATTATTGTACCTACCTATGTATGTAGCTTTGAACGGTTAACAGTTGTCATTAAAACCGAAACAAATAAAAAGCCCAGTAGCGATCTTTAATAGTAGATTGTTCAACGAGGGACTAAAACAGGCCATTATGACACGAGATATTTATCCACCCGAGCGTAGCGAGGGTGGATGTAGTTCGAGTGTCATTATGGCTGTTTAGTCCCGAATTAAACACTCTACTTTTCACTTAGAATGCGAGGAAAAAATCTCAGTATATATTAACAGAAAGAACAAGTAAGAAACAAAAAAATTATATGTTCTGTGATGTCAAAACTTCCGATTTCTTCGGAACATGGCCACTTGATGGTAAGTTCGCAAACTTTATCAAGTTATATGGTTTAGTTGCAGTGTGGTTTTAAGCGTGGAGTATATGCTACAAGGTGATGACGGTTGATATTTCTTAGATTTTTCACCAAATTATGTCAAAAATACGCCTTCCATAAATGATGTTGGTACCTAATTTGCTTTCCAGATTTCCAATCCATAAAAGTTTGATACGCTTTTGAATATTACACTACATTTCGGCGGCAAAAGATTTTGCACCACCTCTTTTGCATTCTGGAGTAAGGTGTTAATACTTCTTCATCGCATGACGTGACATCGTAAATTATACGATTTGAACAATATTACTTATGGACAAAAACACAAAAAATAAGCAATCAAATTCGTTCCGCGTTTTAGTTTTTATCTGTATTCCTTTTTAGACATATGACGCTTTAAATACTTGCATATTTAGCCAACGAATTGGAGCTAACTACAAACTATTTTGAAGCTAATTTGTTAAAACATAACATAAGTAATAAATTGGATTCAATCTTAATCATATATTAAACAAGTATTAAATATACATGTAACTATATCAAGAAAAAAATCGATTTTTCTTAATATTTTTACACGATTGACATTTTGAGGTTTTTTCCAATGGCAATAGGCAATAATCGTTCGTTCAAAAATCATAAACACCAGAAATGGCTGTTTAGGGGTTTCCAAAGTCAATTAAAAAAAAGTTTAGAGGTTGTATCCACGGCATGCACAAAAGTGGTCCATACACAAGCACTGAAAATGGCGACTATCCTTTATTCTTGAACACCGTGAGTGTGGCTGTTTACGGGTTTCCAACGTCAATTAAAAAAAATTTACTTTAGTCCCTAGAGATTAATAAAGAGTTTTAGTCCCGATATGCAGGGATTAAAATAACATTTTAAGAGCATGAGAAGTGAAAAAGTCGTAAAGATAATGCCTGCGGGCATTAAGCCGGCGTTTAGCCAAAGGCAAATGTTTATTCATGTCAGGAATTAGGACTCCATAAATCATTGGGCGTACATACATTTGACCCATTTTCTGCAACGATCCCTTGAAATAGCATAACCTTATTATTTTGTCGAAAAATGAAAGTTCTTTCGCAAAATAATCTCGTATTAAGTAGATTTTACTTAACGGCGATGCTTTTATAGCTGACGCTGTAACTTTTCCTTACAGAGAAAATGCTTTAAGCAATTGTTACATTTGAGCTACTCATTTCTTTATTTGTTGGATGTAGTTCCTAATGGTGTCTGTATTTGTGTATGATCCTTGGCGTTCAATAATGCTCTACATACAATCAAAAATATGCTTAAGTGATAATTTGTTCCTAAACTCAGCTTAAGTTAATAGATACTTAGAAGTGAACTGAAAGAATTGTGATATAATATGGATAAAGAATAGAACCTAGCTTATGTAATATACTGCATACATCTATTGCTTACAGACCTGTATGGTTTCTTTTACAATATTTCAAATTACAATTGAAGGTGATTGCAAATATGACAGCAAATATACAACCCTCTAGCCCCTCTAGGGGCACGTTGTGTTTTTAGATCTAATTGCGTGAATCGTGTACCGTTTTATGGTTATTGGTTAACCCTTTTCGGAATCACTATTTGGATTGTATTACCTTCCTGCTAAACAATTGGAATGTTTGCGTTTGCACAGTAGTAGGTATTTATAGGTTTGTATTGATTGTTGGGTGTCCCGCGCCCGCTCCGCTCATTTGCAGTGCACGCAATCTGCTACTGACGCTATTGTAGTAATCGATCAACCATGTTTGTTATCCTCATGTCACCAGTAGCCGTAGGATTAGTTGGAAAGTAAAGGATACGTTACGTTGGCCGTGTGGTGACGGCAGTAAGAATACATTTGTCACCACTCCAACTCCTCCTGCGGGTGTCGTTAGAGTCGACTAAGAGATTGAAGTGTCACTGACAATTATTTGATAAAAGACTGATGATGGGCAGCAGCGTCATCATAGTGGACACATTACTGCGATCGCCAATCCGCTTGCCCAACGTGGCGATTATGGGCATTTACCTCCTAATGCATCCATACGCATAATTAAAAGGAGAGGCCTAGTTACGTCCAGCAGTGGACCATCATAGGCTGATGATGATGTAAAGGATACGTTAGGCTTTACTCGATACGTAATGCATTCTATCGTGCTCGTAGTGACATATTTGATCGAGCGCGATGGCCTGCTTTACGTATCGAGAAAGACCTATCGTTACTGATAATTCCAAAGTCATAGGACGGCTACAGTTATTAAGCTTTTGATTTGTTCATCTGTGTTCGGAAATAGACGTGCGGTTGCTAAGAGAAAAAAAATCGTTTGTTTTAAGCAAGAAGTTAGTATGGCAAAGAAGATCCCACATGTTGGCTAGAACACTTTTTCTGAAAGTCAAAATTCGTGCTGTAGGCTTATGATGGTACCGCGTCTTATCCGTCACGTTCTAAACAAGTACCTATGCAAGTACGAAAGCGACGTGGTAGCACGATAAATAGATAAAACGGGACCATCATAAGCCACTTGGTGAGGAAATAAATACAAATCCTTTTTAAAATGTTAAAGGAATTATGTTTGACTGTATCGCTCATGCAATATCTGTTTAAATATTACCACTCTTAATCATACAAAGCGTATTAAAAAAAACCTTTATTTTTCCGACTGCACGATGCACGTACTGAAAAATCGCCCCTCCGAGCAGATCGGACTCTATAACCTGTTTTAGATATTTCATTGTTTATAATACGCTAACGTAAGTACCTACACCTTACTATGTATAACTCCACCTCATTTCTTATAATTTATATTCTCGTTGTTTTTAATTAATAGTACCATAGTAATGTTGATTGATTACTCGCTAAGCCTACTCTGAGCCAATATTATACGACGTTCTTTCTACATCATGAAACAAAACTCTGTTACATTTAGTTGCCGCCTGTAGCATTCATCTTCATTCAGGGCTGTCCTCATTTTAACATAATGTATGTCATAGTTTCGGAAAGTTACACAAATTCCACGTAGAATAACGGCTACGAAGTTCGTAGCCGCTACGCCGTAGCGTCCCGAGCTCACCTATTTCCATTATTTATCTCCCGAGCATGCAGCCGCTGCTCCACTGGCTTTCTTTTCGGAATATATAAAGGTACGTGCAATTTACTCCAGCAATTTCAGGTAAATAGCGATGCGAGGAAGGTGCGATGGCGACAGTATAATAACAAATTTCCATATAAATGTGACGGAATACTTTTTACTAGGTTTAATGTAGGTACTTAATAATCTGATAAATGATATATCACCCGTCTAATTTATTCCAATGCACTTGTTGTTTCTTTACAATTACTTAATTTTCTATTCAAACCATATATAAAAAATCACCTGTATTCTTGTCACGATTTTTCACAATTGTCAGTCGAGGCGCGAAGATCAACAGCCAAAAGTTTCACCAAAGGCGGCGCGGCTTTGATATATTGGCTGAGATTATGGGTTTATGGGTATACGGGCAGGTTTGGCAGGCGCGGTTATATAACTTTAGCAACGAATCACATTACTCAATGGTGAAATATCTCTGGGCGCGACATTGAAGCATTTGTATTGTGCACTTTATAAGTTTTCATCCACTCTTTTTGGTCATAATATTTCAGAGATCGAAAACGGTTAGGTTAGAAACGGTCTACCGGCGCAAAATTGTGTACTAAAATGGTACGTACCATGGGTGAGTATGTTGATGGTTTCATTGTGAAAGTAGAAGAGGCTGCCGACGCAGCCGGCCCAGCCCTGCAGCGGGCGGTAGCCGGTCAGCACGTACGGGTTGAACTGCAGGTGCTGCGGCATGTCCCGCCAGTGCAGCAACTCAACGCCGCCGGGCCCCGGGGCCAATTTAGTACCCTGGGCCTTCTCCACGGCTCCATTCTTCCCGACCTCCGCACCGTCCACATTCAGCTCCGAACGCTCCCGCCTTTCCTCATTATCACAGATACGCTCCAACGACTTTTTTCTCTTCTTAGGACCCTTCCCGTTCACTTCTTGAATTGACATATCGAACATTTTTGTACATGTATCAGGCGCAACGTCTCTCATAAACTAGCGCGTGGAGTGCAGCGTGCGTGGGGACAGAATACGGCGGTCTGTTTCCGCATGGCCGGCCGGTGTGTACGAGTCGGTGCTCGTGTGGCGCTCGGTGCGGCGCTGGGCGCTCGGCGCTCGGCGCGCGCGGCGCGGCCCGGACCGGAGGCTGGTGCAGCGGCCGCGGGCGGGCGACAGGCCGGGCGCCGCCCCACACCCTCTCGCGCTGCCTCCCCCGCCCGTGTTCCCTCGCATACCCGCACCCCCTAGATTTGCGCATTGCGCAAACCCGATCAGCTGATTCCCGCCAGAAGGTCGACCTGCTCCCCTTCTGGTCATAGTCGCACTTTCACTCCTCCTTAACCAGAGATCCAGATTCTATGAAACATAATAAAATTCTAAAGTTAAGCTGACAGAGCGTTCAGCTTCATTTGCCTTGAATTTATTCTATGAAGGCAGACACTATGTCACATAAATAAAAACTTCTTACGTTAACGAAACGTTAACCAAACTCAAAATGAACACAGCTCGCTTCACCTTACCTGATTTGTGAGGATCTTGCAATAGTTGCAATACGGATACAAATAGTTAATCAAATAAATGAGAACGAGCGACAACTTTAGGCGCCCAGATAAGCTGTAGGTACGCGGTTTTGGCTCGCCATGTGAGCCTTATTATTGTCATTAATCTTCAAGTGTTTTTAGATAAATAAAAAAGAAAGTTAGTGTGGAACTTTTCGTTTCGAGCGAGATTCCAATCTGGCATGTGATCCGTTCTGCCTATACCTACATAAAAGTGTATATGAATAAATAATTAATAATGTAAATAAAGAGTAAGCCAAATTAGCTTGAGATGATTATTTGGGTTGGGACATGATTGATACCTATAATAAAAAAAAAAAAAAAAATAAGTACTCTACCGTTTCAAAATAGCCAAGTTAGTAAAAATTTAGTTCTGATACCCCCTGCTAGTAACCAACAAATCGCCACATTGGCCAAGCGGGTTGGCGATCGCAGTTGTGTGACCACTATAATGACGCTTATTCTTTTTTTACTAATCAATCTAGTCAGTGATACATTAATCCCTTATTATTCGACTCTTACGACACCCACGGGAAAAGTTGGGGTGGTGAAAACGTATTCGTCACAACATTATATTAACAGAATAACATTTTCAGCAACGTAATAATCTATTCTGCAGATTGAGCGAGTCATGTGGAGACTTTAATAAGCCAAATAAATAGAACCTGCAAGTAAATAAATAAGTTTATTTATATATATATTGAATTATCATTGTTCACTATATATTTAATAAAATGCATTCTATAAATACATTAGTGGGCCGAGTTGGTTTAATCCAATCAATCGGCCGGCGTCCATCGCGTTGTCACTTGTCAGTCCCGCGACCCATTAGGACTGGGGCATTCCAGTGGCATCGAGCGTTGACGAGTAGCCGACTCCAGCGACGTAATGTAGAGTGAGATGACCGATAGATACTCTGCTCTATGATCAAAGAATTCCCTAAAGGCGCATTTAAACCAAACGAGCATTCGCTCCTTCTATCCCCCCACTCTACGAAATTCGTTCATTACACAAAACGTGATTCGTCGAAATTCGATGATTTCATTAGAGTGGGGGATAGAATGAGCGAATGCTCGTTTGGTCTATATTTTATTTTTATTTATTTCGGGTCACAATACATTCAGAACTGAAGGCCTCTGAGGCATTTATTATTTATTAAAATATATCTTTTTTAAAATTTTTCAATCAAAAATCAAATTTCATAAAGTAAAACTATTTGCAACTGACTTCTAAAAACGAGGAAGTTCTCAATTCAACCGTTTTTTTTTTTAGTTTGTTACCTCAGAAGTTTCAACTGGGTGAACCGATTTCAACTGGGTGAAAGAATCATCAAAATCGGTTCACCCAGTTGAAACTTCTGAGGTAACAAACTAAAAAAAAAACACGGTTGAATTGAGAACTTTCCGAACCCGACGTTCCGACCCGACGTTCCGACCGTACCAAATATAAATATATTTGGTTTCGTTCTAACAATGACATCCATGAGAAAACCGTATAAGTCTTCAATTTGCATTAAGCATGTGCACAACAAATGGTCGAATATCTCAATATCATGCCAACCGAGATGGTTCCGTTGGCACCAAGTCGGTTTTTTAATGTTTAATTTGGTGGTTACAACGGATTATATCGCGTATATTCATTATTACATGGACGTGGTCACCCGTAGACCACGAATTCTGTAAAGTGTTCGGAACGTCGGGATGTAGTTAAATTTAAAAAATATACGCGATATAGGTAATCCGTTAAAATAGTTGTATTTGAAATAGCTCAAGTTATATACAATAAAAAAAATGTTGTTACTATACTGTCAGTTTTATACTTGAACTAGGTCAGATAATATCACAATAAAATTGACCTAGTAAACTACTCGTATTCTTTGAAATTTTACTTTTCATATTGATATTTTTGCATCTTAAATACCTAGTTCTCTATTATTTAATGATGAGATAGACGGACAGAGTCGCACCACAAAGGTTCCTTTTGTACAGTAAATCAATTGGATGTCCAGGCCCATTCAGCTTCCAATCAAATTGTGAGAAATCTGTTGCTAGTTGTAATTTTGATATTGTTCTAGAGTCGCCTAGGGTTCCAATTAGCTGAGTGTTTTGGTATAGCGCCCAAAAAATGAGATTTAGAGGTGAACATTGTGTTTCTAATTTGTTAATTAATTAATTTTCTTAAAAAATTGTTGTTTTAAATAATGTACCTGGAATACATACCTCTTCTTCTGAGTCGTAGCCTCATGTCTGAGGGACGTGACTCCTATGGGGTATTATTCTTCCTGTCACTGCTCTCCAGGCCGTTCGATCTTCGGCCATATGAATGGTTGCCTGGAGTGAAGTTTGGGTTATAATTTTGGACCACATCCGTCCATCTACTGGGTGCGCGCCCCCTACTTCTTCGGCCATCGACACTTCCCGTAATGATGCGCCTTTCTATCGCATCTACGCCACGTCTGATTGAATATATACCAATAGGACAGCAATTAACTAGTAAAATTTAACCAACGCAACGCAACTTTGTGGTTCTGATGGCACATCTGAGCTGGAGATCACCTTGAAGTCGTCGAGAAATTTTCGCTCGTTCCAAAACATGGGAATACAGAATGCACCGAAAAAAACTGCCAATTAGGCTTTGTGACCTTTATTCTGGAGCCAAAGTATACATATTAGAGAGCAGGGGCCTATTGCATAACAAATTGCAACAAATATTACAAGCGGAAGCCTCTTTCTAGTAAGAGAGATTGAAAAGAGACTTCCACTTGTAATATTAGTTGTAATTTGCTATGCAGGGGCCGTTTCTCGAACGCTTATAAGTTGTAATACAAGTGTTTAAAGTCTCTTTTTAACACTATTAATTAGATAAGGACACCGGCTATCTTACCTCCAAACCGAAACACAGCAGTGCAAACACTGCTACGTATTTAGCGGCAGGTTAAGACGGTGGTAGCTGTCCGGGCGGACCCTGCACGAGGTCCCTAAAAAATGTAAGGTAAGGTAAGGTATCCCTTAAAAATGGTTAAAGTGCGAATAAAAACTTGCACATTTACGGTTCCGTACCCACAATTAATTATACAACATCCATCCATCCAACATCAGCCTATGATAGTCCATTGCTGGACGTAGGCCTCTCCTATTAACTATGCGTATAAACGCATTAGGAGGTAAATACCCATAATCGCCACGCTGGGCAAGCGGATTGCCGATCGCAGTAATGTGTCCACTATGATGACGCTGCTGCCCATCATCAATCTTTTATCAAATAAACATCACTTCCTATAAAAACGGCAAAACAAAACCGCGACTGTGTACGTCCACATCTCATATCTTATCCTTATAGTCAGCGGTTAGTTTATCTTACTACAAGTTATCTTATCAGAAAACGCCATCGCCCAATTAATCTTGAAGGAAAACATTTTAAAGTGGTTTTAAACGCTTTATTTTACTATTACTTTGCAGTGTTCAAGTGGCGAATCTGAGAATCGCAACTGTGCCAATGAATTTGAATTGTGAAAATGAGTAAAAGGTTACCATTCGTTTTTAAACTTTCTGTGATAATTGATACTAAGGTTAAACCAATAATCCGAGGTTAAGCGTTTAGAAGTGTCGAAAAGCAGCCAAGAGTATAATTGTTAGGGCAATTAGGGTTCCGTACTTTACTCTTCCATCATAACATAATACGCAAAATTTAGACATGATAAACAATAAACCGGCTAAGAGCATGTCGGGCCATGCCTAGTGTAGGGTTCCGTAGTTATTCAAAAACGGCTGGGCGGATTATGTTCGAAATAGTTTTATTTTACAGTATTCTACACCGTGATCTCTAATAACCCGAAAGATTTTAACCACGCATTTTTGATGTAAAAACAAACAATAGTTATTTGTTATACAAGGGTGCAAAGTTGTATTTTACCCGCGAGTATGATATTGAAACACGAGCAAGCGAAAGGATTCTATAGTTGAACCACGAGCGAAGCGAGTGGTTCTAAAATAGAATCCTGAGCGCAGCGAGTGTTTTAACATACGAGAAGTAAAATACATTTGCACCCGTGTGCAACACAAAACTTTTCCCCTCACTATAGCGAGGAAACTCAAAAAAAGTAATTATTTGTTCACATTACAATCATCATCGGGTTAGTGACAATAATTTTCCAAATGCATCATGTATTTAATGCAAGATTTTGTCGCAGTAAACTTACCACGAAAAAGTAAACGCAGCACGATTTTAACACATTCCTGTAGTTGCACATCAACGCCAATGCATTTTTAAATCATTCTCATTCATTACTTTTACAAAATTATAACAGAACACCCTGAAAGTTGTTTAGTTTACTATTTTTATGCGTGTTCGAGTCGGTAAATAAAGATTATAACCTATAATATTCTTTGACAATGTTGACGTTGACATTTTCTGCGTTTTGTGATTGCATCTAGTCATCTTATCATCATTCACTAAAACAATTGTTACTTATGGAATTTTAGGATTTATATGTTAAAATCAACATATTATATAAAGGTTTGTATTTTACACTAAATTCTCAAACAAATTATTTAATTATCATTAATATGGAACAATTTCCATGAGCATTTTACGTTTTGTTATTCCAAAACCAAGGTCATTACTTTGCCACACAAGTGAATAATATGCGTTTTTACACGTTCGTATTAAAGGATAAACGAGCACTATACGAGCTAGTGAGGGGAAAAAAATATTATATGACTTTTGTCATTTTAGGCGAAAAAAAAAATTTTTTTTCAATTGTCATTTAATTTTTGAATGTTTTTTAACATAAAAAGTAAAAGTTATTCATGAAACTAGCACTTACAATGAGTGATAAGGTTTTTTTTTACAAAAACCTCATTTTTAAAAGGTTTTATTTCTCACTTTTCGACATCTATTAATGAGGTTAGTGAGACTATTCTCCATAATGACATCAACGCCGTTAAAAAGACCTTTTGTACCGAGTTACAATTAGAAAATATGTTTTTTTTTATTTGGTAATAACTCTGAAACTAGGCGATATCCAGAAAAGTTTATACGACATTATTAGTTTCTAAATGTGGTCAGGAACACACTGTTAAAATCTTTCGGGTTATTAGAAATCACGGTGTATAAGGTCCCACTACTACACTGTTCATGATTTTTTTCATATTTTTTGGACCTACGAACCAAAAGTTAGAGGGGGACACAATTTTTTTTTCTTCTGGAGCGATTTTCTCCGAAAATATTGACTTTCGAAATTTTTTTTATTTTAAGACCCTTATTCTTTTTAAGAGACCTATTCAATGATACCCCACACTATAGGATTACAGCAAATAAAAAAATCATCCCCACTTCACCAATTGGGGAGGTACCCGAAAAAAAAATATTTTTCTAGTTTTTATTGTA
The DNA here is from genome assembly GCA_025490895.1 of Thaumatotibia leucotreta. NCBI lineage: Eukaryota > Metazoa > Arthropoda > Insecta > Lepidoptera > Tortricidae > Thaumatotibia > Thaumatotibia leucotreta. Next base: position 3,139 of record JALPQI010027924.1, on the reverse strand, counting down.
CCACTTTTTGTTGGCATGATTAATAGGTACCAAATGGTAATACCTGTACCAAATTGCAGATTTCTAGTATCAACGGCCACTGAGCTATGCTGCGGACAGACGGACAGACGGACATGGCGAAACTATAAGGGTTCCGTTTTTGCCATTTCGGCTACGGAACCCCAAAAAGGAGTATTTTTGCGGCACTTACGCCCTTTCTCCTAGAAATAATGAATTGAGGATTTCGATATTTTTTTCTGCCACCAGGCGGCGCTACCTAGGCGTTAGGTCCAAACATCTGTCAGATTCATAAGTACTGAACATAAACTACCAAAATGAGGGTTCTCTCGAAAACGTATGCCACTAGTTGGCGTCACTTAGCCGTAAGGTTTGTCTACACACGCAACATCTACTATCTAAAACACAGTTATCTAGCCCCAAAGAAAAAATAACTAGAAGGTATTTTTATGTTTTTATATAATTTTATTAACTCACAAAACATTTAAACACGAAACTGTAGGCGTTTTGAGAATTTAGACAAGTTTCTGGACCTGACGCCTCAGTGCTGCCGCCCTGGTGAGCGTCATTTCAGAAAACCCTCATTTTAATGTATTTGGAAGCTTATTGATTTTGTAATGGATTATGAGTATTACGACTAGAAAACGGTCGCCGCACTGAAGATTGAGCGCTAATACAGGGGCGCAAAGTCCCTGGGTCTCGTTTTATAAAGTTACAATTTACAATTTCGCTGTTTGCCTCTCTAACGCACGCACATATTGGCTAGAAAGAGAGGCAAACAGCGAAATTGTAAATTGTAACTTTATAAAACGCGACCCGGTACGAAAGAAAATTACTAGAATTTAGTTTTAATAGGAATTGGCTTGGAACTGATTTTTTTATTTATTCAATAATATTTCTTAAAAAGAATATTAAATTCGCGTATTTATTTTGACAGTTCATTTGACGTTACGCCACTCAATGTACCTACCTTTGGATTCGGAGGCTATCGAGCCCTAAAAAAATTAAGTGGCAGGATGCACAATCTTGATAATCCAGAAACAGGGTGAAATCTTTTACTATGATACAAAAATTAACTTGAACAAAAATAAAAAAAGAAACGTTATTCTTATTCAAATCGATTTGAATAAGAATAATTCTTGTACTCGTTAAGTGAATTGGAATGGTCGTGAATAAATCATAGTCCTTTTTTTTTTAATGAAACTAAGATTTGAAATAACTATTTTAGAAATGGGATTATTCTAAATAACGTTTTATTCAACTAACATGTTATTTAGAATAAAATTAATTTTTTAGTGCAATAAATATTGTTTTTGGCACATTTTTGATAGTGAAACCCGGATTTTTTTCATGGCTTTGCATTAATAAGTATATCTTAAGTTTAAGATCTTTAGTTCATTTATATGAGTCCTATACATTTGATGTCATAAGTATCTACTACTTATGACATCAAAAATGTATACTACTATACATACTTTAGGGCTAGGTACATCATGGTTACACTGGTTATCAATGTAAAAATAATACGGGGAGCTAAGCATATACCTAACGTTAAATTTACAAGATTTTATTAAGATAGCATAGTGGATAAAAATTAGAACACAGTGCTTACTAGAGTTTCTACCTGTACTGTGCGTTATATTAAAGTTACATTTTACCTGATTCGGCCACCCGTACTACATTCTTATTCATATATTTTTTCAAAATTAAAAATCATGAATAAATGTAATTGAATAGGAATAAGTTATTTTTATTTAATTTTCCCACATACAAATTATTCCCGACGAAATTTTTTGAATATGTTTGCCGGGAATAAAATCGAAATGATTTTATTCTTATACGAATTTTCATTCAAATTATGTTTTTATTATTGAGTGCCCAACACTGCATGATTGCGATTTGCGATAAACTTTTACTACGGGACTTTCGAATTCGGCAGAAAACATAACTACTACAGTCGAGTCCATTAATATGTATACACATTTGAAAGAGATCAGTATGGATAATAGTATACATATTATTGACAACTCGATTGTAACTAGCGACAGCTGCTTTCACAATTTGTCCATACAGATGTAGATTTTGTGGTAACTTTTTCAAAGTTGGTCCCATAGTAAAAGTTAGCTGTAATCATAAATCAACTAATCATGAGTAGATCCAGAAATTACGATTTCGTATCATGTAGAAGATTTCACCCAGTATAGCATGCACGCGACATCTAGGGGTCTGTTGTTTAGCTACATCCTTACACTGACATTAGTTGGCCTTTTGTCATATATATTATAAGGGATAAGTTAACTTTTTTAGATACAAAAATACACTCATATGATTATTGAATTTGCTGTCAGGTTTTTTAACATAAAATGTGCGATTATGGTTGATTATATTTTTATTATTTTACTTGCACAAAGTAGGTGATAAAAAACTTTTTTGCCAGTTTTTCATCTGGCAACATATTCATCCTGTTCCGGTTTTGTATCAATTTGACATGATTTTAATTTGTAACTTTTATTTATATTTTCAAATAAATGCATCATTATTTCTGAGAAAATATTTCCATTTAGTGCATTATTATTGATATTAATATTTTTTCATTAGGTTACGAGTAATAAGAACGTTGCTTGACTAACTTGTCTGAATACGCCATTGCAGTGCTGTTCAGCCAACCAACAAAGTGCTTGGATTCGGATCGATGTTCGGGCCCTTGTTGCGAGGAAACATTCTACAGGGCTCTGCATCACGAACTTGGAACTGCGTTACAGCTTTCAGTCATCAACTTTGGTGTAAATTGAAGTATTTACGTGAATTGAGGGTAAGTTAGCAGAATATCATACTTTCTAGATTAGCGTACGCCATGGTTGCGATAAACTTGGAAACCAACATGGCGTTAGCGTAGCATGTAAATAACTATTGACATTTATCTAAGGCATTTAGTTATGTCCTGCGTAGGGTAGTTATAATTGTATAACCATGTTATTAGTTGTAGTGTTTCCTTTATAAGTTGTTATCCTTGATTTAAATGTTTCTGAGAGTGAATTTAATACTTCCTACTCATTGGCTAACTTAGATATGAACTGGGTAGTTTATTTTGGTCCCTATCTTAATGCTCTGTTTGAACAGATTAGTATCTTCTTTCAACAGA
>JALPQI010027922.1:0-13958 GCA_025490895.1 Thaumatotibia leucotreta | reverse complement strand
TTTTATCGAAATCAGTGCACATTTTGCCCAATAGTTTACTACGACAACAAAACACTTGAGTTATACTCGTAGTACCTCCTTTGGTAATGAAGAACGAGTAGGTATGTCATGAATATGACTAAGTGGCAACCTAAAGAACGAAATATATTTGAAAACGATAGGTTTTTATTTTATTTGTCAATGTCGTAAGGTGTGGTCCTCCAGCATTTCGGGGGTTGTGCGGCGGGTTAACACCCCTCCCACGGAAAAAAACAAATGTTACGAAACCGACACTAAGGAAAATACGATCCGATCCCAAAACCAACGACCATAGGCATGTTTTTAAGGACTTTAGAATTGCATCTTGGAATGTTAGAAGTTTGCTAAGACCCGGATCCATGTATCAAGTATCCAAAGAGCTGCAAAGGTACGATATCCACATCGCTGCAATACAAGAAGTTAGGTGGTCCGGGCAGGGAGAGTGCAGCATTGATGACTACGCGACCCTTTTCTATAGTGGGTCAGATACTGGGCCTCGAGTTAATGGAACGGGATTTGTGGTTTCTAAGAGGTACCTCCATAACGTGCTCAGATTCGACGCCGTCTCGGATAGATTATGTTGTATTCGCATCAAAGGAAAATTCTCTAACTTCACGATTGTCAGTGCGTATGCGCCTACAGAACCTTCCAATGATGAAGCGAAAGATCTGTTTTATGATGAGCTGCAAACACTTATCGAGCAAATCCCGGAGTTTGACGTGAAGATCGTCATTGGGGATTTTAATGCGAAAGTTGGCCGGGAAGAGCTTTTCGTACCCACTATAGGTAGGCACAGCAAGCATGAAAAGTCAAACAACAACGGAGTAAGACTGGTGTCCCTGGCGGCTGCAAAATCCATGGTGATTAAAAGCACGATGTTCCCACATAAGGACGTGCATAAGGGTACATGGAAATCACCGGATGGAGGTACTGTTAACCAGATAGACCACGTTCTGATAGACGACCGACACAAGAATGTTGTGGAGGATGTTAGAGCCTACCGAGGAGCGGACTGCGACACGGATCACTATATGCTGGGCGTCAAATTGAGAGCTAGAATATCCGCTGGAGGCTTTAGAAACGCGATTAAACGGGAAGATGAAATAAATACTTCCAGCTTGAAAGATGAAGCTACTGCGCAGAAATTTGCTCTCACCCTTTCCAACAAGTTTGCAAATCTACCGGTGGAGGGTGACATCGACGCAGTGTGGGAACAGACGAGAGATATCGTAAAGGCGACAGCAGTGGAGGTGTTAGCAAAAAGGAGGAGGGTCAAGCGTAGGAAATGGTGGACTCAGGAGTGTGAAAAGGCTGTGGAGGAGAGGAGACGGCTTAAAATCGTTGCGGATCAGAATACCAGTTGGGCTACCTGCTATGTCGCAGCACGCCAAGAGTGTCGAAACACCATAAGACGAGCAAAGAGACAACATCTGGATAATCTGGTCTCGGGTATGGAGAGCCTGATAAAGGCGGCCGAGGTTAGACTCTTCTACCGTGAGGTCAGAGAGACAAAAAAGGGTTTTCAACCAATGGCACAGGCTTTAGAAGACAATGAGGGAAATCTTACGTTTGACCCAGAAAAGCAGAAAAGCTTATGGTTTAACTATTTCAGAGATTTACTCAACTGTCCTGCGGTCCAACATATTCCCATGCAGGCAGAAAGTAACGTCACACCAGTCGTGCCACCATCCTTCGAGGAGGTTTTTAAGGCGATAACGAGGTTGAAAAACCACAAGGCCCCAGGTATCGACGGATTGCCGGGCGAAATATGGAAATATGGTGGTGCAGCAATTAAGAACAGGGTCTTTGAAATCGTTCAACTAATCTGGTCAGAAGAGCGTCAACCTGCTGAGTGGGACATCGGAGTCATTTGCCCCCTCCATAAGAAAGGAGACAGAAAAAGGTGCGCAAATTACAGAGGCATTGCCTTACTTCCCACGGCATACAAAATTCTGTCTTATATCCTACTGTCGCGGCTTGAACCCTACGCTGAGGAAACCATAGGGGATTAACAGTGCGGGTTTCGTAGAAATAGGAGCACAGTAGATCAGATATTCCTTCTCAAGCAGATAATGGAAAAGAGGTGGGAATACGCCCAGAGTTGTCATATTCTCTTCGTTGATTTTAAGAAGGCATACGATAGCATCGATCGCGAGTCTCTTTGCGATATTCTGCAATCCTTTAAAATTCCCGATAAACTGGTGAGGATGGTAAGAGTAGCTACTTCTACCAGCAAAATGACGGTGAAAACGGGAGTTGGCCTAACTGACCAGTTTGATGTAGGCACAGGTCTCAAGCAAGAGGATGCACTCTCTCCCTTACTTTTCAACTTGGTGCTCGAGTACGTCATCAGAAAGGTTGCAGTCCTTGGTGGCGGAGTGGAGTTGAACGGTGGTCACCGAATTATTGGATACGCAGACGACTTAGCCCTTCTGGGAGAAAACGAGGCGGATGTCCGAGAGGCTGCGCGGAGTCTGGAGAAAGAGGCAGTGAGGGTTGGCCTACGAATCAGTCAGGAGAAAACGGAATACCTTCATATGAAGCGGTACAGCAACAACTCTATTCGTAGGAAGGACCTCACGGTGGGACAGACCTCTTACAAAGGCGTTGAGAAGTTTAAGTATCTCGGGTGCATCATCACGGACGGCAATTGGAGGGAAGAGGAGATCCAAACCAGGATTCAGAATGCTCTTCGGTGCACAGCGGCTCTTCATAAAGTGTTGGTGTCCAGGCTGATGACCAGGAGCACGAAACTGCGTATATACAAGACCATAATTAGGCCCATTTTGATGTACGGATGCGAAGCTTGGACTCTGACGCAAAGAGAGGAGTACGCACTGCTTGTGGCCGAACGGAGGATCTACCGGAAAATACTGGGGCCCACTCGGAGAGATGATGGCTCGTGGAAGGTTCGCAAAAACCAGGAGATCGAAGATCTAGTGGCCGAGCCCAACATAGTAGGGGAAACTAAAGCTGCGAGACTCCGATGGCTCGGGCACGTGGTTCGAATGGGTGAAGATCGAGCAGTCTGGAGGGCATATTCGGGCCGCCCGACGGGTCGAAGACCTGTTGGACGGCCTAGGTATCGCTGGAGTGATGAGGTGGTGAAAGACCTGACCGAACTCGGTGCCGTCGACTGGGCAGTAACGGCGTTGGATAGAGATGCCTGGAGGTCCTTAGTGTCAGAGGCCAAGATCCACTTCGGGTCGCTGCGCCACAGCAGTAAGTAAGTAAGTAAGTAATGTCTACCGTTTTCTGTTGAACTGATTAATATCGTATACCGTTTAAACCATGCTTCGAATAAACCAACAAAGTAAACGGGCCAAGAGCATGTCGGGCCATGCTCAGTGTAGGGTTATTAGGGAATAGCGTTATTTATAAAAATCAATACGCATGATGACTGGCAAGTCAAATCAGCATCTTTTTTCGAACTGTCAAAACGATCACCACTATGGAATTTTATATGAACTACTCAAAAGTGACGTCATGTTTGAGTACTACCAAATGACCTACTCTTTTAAGTTCTTTTCAATTTATTAAATAGACGTTTTGTACAAAAAATACTATAAACCACGTCTAAGTAATATTTTTTTCGTGTATTATGTCGTGCATAATGTTAAATAATTTATTATTACGATAGATTAAATATAAAAGTTACGTTGCACTGCGATCTCTTTAGTGTGTTAAGACTTTCAGCGTTTTTATTTTTTTTATGTTTTGGCCTGGCCACTAAGAAGGAACTAGTTTAAAAAAAAACCGGCCAAGAGCATGTCGGGCCATGCTCAATGTAAGGTCCGTAGTTATTCTAAAACGACTGGACCAATTATGTTCGAAATAGATTTTTTCATATTTTTTGGACCAATAAACTTTCTTTTAAACCCCTTATTATTTTTAAGAGACCTATTCAATGATACCCCACACCATAGGATTACAGCAAATAAAAAAAAACATCCTCACTTCACCAGTTGGGGAGGTACCCGAAAAAAAATCTAGTTTTTATTGTACCACTTTGTTGGCATGATTAATATGTATATCTGTACCAAATTGCAGTTTTCTAGTATTAACGGCCACTGAGCTATGCTGCGGACAGACGGACAGACGCACATGGCGAAACTATAAGGATTCCGTTTTTGCCATTTTGGCTACGGAACCCTAAGAAGGAGAAAATTATTGAGTTGAAGAATTCTGGTTTGTGTGTCATTGATGTTTCGGATTAATTGGGCATATCGGTAAGTATTTGCAACCAATTTGGCTCACCTTGCTCAATACGATTAACTTAATGCAATTAATGGTTTACACGGTTTACATTTTATTATTCTTTTTTTGAGAGGAACCCTGTATAATATCTTTGGCTGGAAAGATGGCAATACGAAAGGAATTTAAATTGCCACGTTACTACAGGCCGCGTTACTACGTATTTTTAAGACAATAAGAGCGTGTTAAGGTCATTGTGAACACTTTGGGCGTTAAGGAACTTCTATTCTGATGCTGACTTCACTGTACTTTATATATGAAATCCCATTACATAAATCAAGATCACTCTTCGCATCGGATATGCAACATTTCCGGACCTAATAAAATTATGAATATGACGTCAGTAACGTTAATATTTCATTGCAAGTTTGAGAAAAATAAAATTAAATAAAACAGATAACAAACATAAATCATTTTATTTTCAAAAATTGTATGTTTCATACAAGCTTTTTTCGCTGGAGGAGCGTTGGTGGCCCACCGGTAAGGCTTTCATTCCGAAGGTCGTGGGCTCAAATCCTGTCATCTCGTACCAATGAGTTTTCAGAAGTTATGTATGTACGAAATATCATTTGACATTATTTACCAGTTCCTTTTCGGTGAAGGAGAACATCGTGAGGAAACCGGACTAATCCCAATAAGGCTTAGTATACCCTCTGGGTTGGAAGGTCAAATGGCAGTCGCTTTCGTAAAAATCTAGCACCTACGCCAAATCTTGGGAATAGTTGTCAAAGCGGGCCCTAGGCTCTCTGGCCGTGGCAGAAGCCGGGGTAAGGAAAAAGCAGGAAGAAGAAGACAAACTATTGTCGCTGACTGTGCTTTACTTCCCACGACCAACATACACATATCGAGACGATTCTAAGAAACCCAAACACAATGGGGTTTGGTTGTTTCATCACAAAGTTCCTATGGCTACCTTCCAGTTCCACCATCAGATCAGCTCTTTGTCATAATAATATTGCAATGTCATCAAATTTAAACGGTTCAATCTAAAATCGGGAAATGGTTCAAATTTAACTTGCATGATTCGATTATAGACAACGGAACTGAAAACCAAGTTGAAACTAAATTCTAAAAGCTTGTAAAAAGAGAAAAGTAAATAATTTATCCTAAAGTTGACTAAGAAGGACCTGTCAAATGATTGAAGAGAAAAATGTGAGATAGATGTATGTGATGACAAGACTGCACTGCTTTCGATGATTGTCAAAACAGTTACTTAAAATTAGTACCTATAGCTATTTTTCAATCAATATTCAACCATACATGTACCATACAACGGCTATTTTTCCTTCTTGTTCAGATATATTTGCCTTGTTGACTGCTTAGATACCAGTGGTTTTTTAACAGCTGAGGTATCAATGATTAGTTGTATGTTAAATAATTAATGAAAATCGACTGTTAAGATATTTGTGACTCGTTAAGCGCTCACAAGTAAATAGTATCATGACAGTCAACAACTTTTTGAAAGTTTAAATGTTAACCTCTCTTTGGACACCTGGAGTGTATAGTGACTTCTGCTGCTGACTGTACCTATTTGACGTCCACTACGTTAGATTTTAAAATCATAATTTTTTTCGTGATCAGCGGTCTGATAAACCATGTTGTATTTTCATTACCCTTTACCCATATATATACACCTCCAATATGGTAACGCTACCCGTCATAAATATTTTATAAGGTAATGATCTACTTCAATCCTTTAGTCAACTCTTACGACACTCACAGGAAGAGGTTGGGGTGGTGACAAAATGTATTCTTACTGCTGTCAGCAGTTGGCTTAAATCATCAATAATCAGCTATTGCTCAAATTTATATTTCATTCAACCTGCTTGATGAATGGCCCTAATAACGATTTCATTTAAAGTTCTGATGAAAATTCAAATTGATCGGACGTACTTGTCAATCGGAAATTATTGCACGATACAATTTTTGACAGGTGTCGTAAGTTAGAAGAGAAGAAAATTTGTACCAATACAGACTAAAATGAACAAGTGTTTTTAGGGGCATTTTTTAGCTGGTGTTAGATGTCCTTGTTACATATGGTCGCAGCTTAATCTTAAGGACTATTTGTAACCTTTTTTTATCTAAATTGGATTTATCGAAGATTTAAGTAGCATGTTGTAACTACATAGTACAGTAGCATTTTTTTATTTTAAAGACAAATGGGTTTTGATCGCGTAAACTTACGTTTAACTTTATCCTGTCGTTTCGGGCATGACGTTACACTTGTGGCCGCAGGCAGACAGTACAGTCGCCATCATAATATATTAGATTGGCCAGGACTGTCACAAATATCGAATCGCTCCGAAATATCGGATGGCAACGTTAAATAGAAATTAATAAAAAACTGTTTTCATCTTATGAAAATAAGCGCATTTTCGTTATGTCATGAATATTTAAATATTTTCAACAGGATTTCTTTAAATAGCCTATTTGTGTTCCACTTATGGGCAAAAGCCTCCCCTCTCTTCCTTCAATCGTCCCTATCTATGGCCAATTGGCCAGTTCCCTCCACTTCACGTGGTACGCGCCCATGTTGTCCCGCCATTTCCTCTTTGATCTGCCTTTCCTCCGTTGGCCATCTTGCGGCTCCCAGTCAGTTAGGATTTTAGCCCAATACGTCGGATGCATTCGGCAGACGAGCTTGGCGGCCTTCATACCCACATCTGTTACTCCGGTCTTGGAATGCAGGTCGGTTTTTCGTATACAATCGGTCGGTATTACGTATATTTATTTAACTATAATTTAATTCTAATCTGTTAATACTTTATCCCTGAACAAAAACATTTTTCAAACTCAAACGGTAAATAAATCAGAGTCCGGCAGCATTAAACAAACTAATAGGGTTGTCACTACGAATGAAGTTCTGGCATTAAGCTTGCGTTACCATAAATCACCAAGAGGCTGATGGGTACTACAAATCACCCTCTAGATAGAGCATAAGAACTCACTCATTTGTTTCTTAAATCCCGGCAGTTATGTACCATTATGCCTGCCTTCCACTGCGAGCGGAACCGACTCATTAATGGCTTCGTTTCACGTTCATCGCTGGCCAATTGCTAGTATGCAGTTGACGGCTGTAAGTCACACCAGCGGTGTAAGTTAAACGGAGCCATTAATGACTCCGTTCCGCAAGCAGTGGAAGGCGGGCATTAAACCTGCTTTCTAACATGAAGAAAATGGACTCATTAAAGACTCCCTTTTACATTCATTGGTGACTAAGTGATGATGCAGCATATCTAGTCAAGATGCGAGTCTGCAATTAATTGTGTAGATATGAGCAATAAGTAAAAAATTCTATGACAATGACAGATTCGAACGAAAAGTCACGTGACCATTTCCTTACATTATTATGGTACGTGCTGGCTTATCGCTTATCGTATACGATTGCAGAATGACATCTTGGCTAGGCCTGCGGGTATGTTGTATACAGTAGGTAGTTGTAGGGCCATGGGCCTATTTCTTGAACGATATTAGGGCCCGACCTGTGAAATGTAGTTTCCGTAACAACAAACTAGTAATTTTAGTTCAATATCGTTTGAGAAATAGGCTTCTCAGAGTTTGGGTAGAGGGTAATACTCGTACAACCTCAACAGTGCCCAAATACAAAATATCTTAGTGCTATGGGTAATAGGTCTGCATTTTGTATGAAATTCTCATAGCTTTAGGGTGCGGCTCCACTGACGCGGAGCGGAGCGGAGCTGTGGGAGCTCGGCCAATAAGACCGCATCACAGTGTTTCGAATTTTAAATTTGAAGAATGTAATTGGTCAATTTTGCACAGCTCCGCTCCGCTCCCCTTACTATACTAGCCTTGCTGCTAGGAAATTTTACGATGGAACTAAAATACACGTTTCGACATTTAAAAATGTGAGTAATCCGCGTGCAATATAACATTACTATGAATGAGTCCTATGAGAATTTTGTGTTTAAAACTAAAATACAAAAACGGTATAGAACTTTGCCTTAGGCACTGGTTTGCAGCCTGTCCACATTGCGAAAGAGACGAAACTAGCCAGCATGTCCTTACTGAATGCGTCATGTACGCACCAGCGAGATAATTATACGTGTTTGGCAGGGATAGGCTGGAGGAGAAGGAACTCAGGGAGATCGACCTTATAGACGTCCTGCGGTTCTGTAAGAAAATTGGAAGGCCAAAGGGAAGTATTGGGGGAACGCTACCGGAACACTAACCTGCAGCTCCAGCTAAGGGAAATGGGGTGAATGAGCATATGGGATGCTCGACAGCCCGCTCGAGTGTCCCTCCGTAACATAACATAACATAGGCTGTGGTCTCACCGCGAACTACTTAGCTATGAACTATCGGCCATAAACACGAACAAAGATACGCACTCCAGTGTACACACGACGATAGTCGCCCAGCTATCACCGCCGGGCGAGTACCAGCAGTCTCTCTTTTTTTTACACGGGAGTGCGTATCTTTTGTTCGTATTTAAGGCCCATAGTTCATAGCTTAGTAGCTCGTGGTGAGACCAGTGCCTTAGATAGCATAGTACGTGTGTGCTGACTGCGACATTTTATACCGTATGCTATAAAATCTACAGAATCTATTGGAGGTATATCTATGATAGGCACTCGCATACTGGTAACTCATTTGTCTCGGCTAAGACCGCTGGTAAGTTGGATAGCCCTTTTTATCGTGTGTAATCTAATTAATTTGAAGAGTCAAACTTTAATATTGCGAAGGTTTTAAACCAAATGGGAAGCTATCGCGAGTTAAATAAATATAATTAGGTTGACAGTAATGGTGTCCTTGTCCTGTTTGGATAAATTAATTTATGGTCCATTCATATTTAGTTGTCTCATTTAGTAAACAACATTCGAACTCATACACGAATTTGTTGACTCTATACTGCCTTATTTACCTTAGTCCGTTCCGTTATTTATACAAAAGTTCATTTATTTAATAGTTCATTGTTCCCATGGGATTGCTTTATATTTAATCAAAAAAACAACAGTTTGTAACAGATCACTTTTAGGTTAGAAGTTTATTACTGGATAAAATTGGTTTTTACGAACTTAATTCGATACTGAGTGAAAAATAATAGCAAATGTCTGAAATAAAAGTATAAAGTATTCAAATGTGTTCCCCTTTCGACTTCCCCTTTTAACGTTAAACAAAATTCAGAATCGGCATTTATTTCAAAGTTAGAAATGCGCTTAGTAATTCAATGCGCTCCTATTTCAACCGACGTATGCATGGGAGTCAGGAAATGCTTTGGTAAGACTGTCAATTCTGAGAGAATCTAATTTCACGAGACTCGGAGGAATTTTCAGGTGTTGATAGTATCTACAGGGTGATACGTAGACGTTACAGACACTGCGTGTAGGTACGGAATATTGTGGGGGCAGGTAATATTGATTTCAATATTGGCATTGCAGCATCCCGTGTAGGTATTTGTCGAACGTTTCTCTACGATATTATGTTTGATAGGAACTACGTAGGTATGTAATATGCGTGGGCAATATGTGTGGAAGTCGGTATAGGACAATAAACGTCGGTGAACTTGTTATGAAACACTTATTAGTTGTTTATAAAATTTATGATATTTGTCGGTACTTTGTAATGATCGGCAAGTTGCGTAGCAACTTTGTTTTGAACGAAACTTGCAGTTTTTTTATAGGCGGTAAGTGGTTGGGTTGGGGGCCGTGTGGTGACGGCAGTAAGAATAAATTTGTCACCACCTCAACTCTTCCCGCGGATGTCGTAAAGCCGACTAAGGGATTGAAGTGTCACTGACCATTTTTGAATAGAAGATTGATAATTGACAGCAGCGACATTATAGTGAACATATTTACTGCGATCACCAATCTGCTTGCCCAGCGTAGCGATTCAGTATTCATTTAATCATTGCTTTGTTTGTACAAAAGATCTTATAAAATAGTAATGGCTCGACACAACCCTGTAAGGGCACTGCAATAAGTTGACGAACTAACTAAAAGTAACTAACTAACTAATGGCCCCATACAATAAGACCACAATACACACATTTATACCGGTAATGAAGTTATATATATTATGGCGGCAGAGAGGGTGATATGTATTTATTATTATTATTTCTTATTTTATTCTATTAAAATTAAATTAAATATTTTCTTTATATTCTAGATATTCTTTTACAGAATAGAATGCGTTGTCTACGAGGAATCCCTTTAAATTTTTTAGAAATTTATTAAAGTTTTGTTCATTTTTTATGTAGTTAGGTAAATTATTATAAATTATTATTGACATGGGATAGGGACCGTTTTTGTGGATTATTAATTTTGAAGGAACTTGGAGCAAATTATTTTTGAAGCGAGATTCGAATCGTCGGGGCATATCTCCAAGTTTAGAATAGAATTCAGGGTGCGTTTTTACAAATTTACATAATTCGAAAATATATATGCAAGGTACCGTGAGAATTCCTAATTGTCTATAATGTGGCTTACTACTATCGGGTAGTTTGACATTCGCTAAAATTCGAATACATTTTTTTTGTAGAATTAATAAGTCTTGTGCGTTTGTACTGTTTCCCATAAAATGATGGCATAGCAAAGCCATGCTTGGGCGAATGCATAGTAAGCAGTGAGAGCAGTTCGTAAGTTTGTGGACTTTTTTAATTGTCGCAGGGCGTAAATAAACTGGCTAACTTTCGTTTTCATTTTTTCGATAATGATCTTACCAATTCAAATGAGAGTCGATTGTTATGCCGAGAAGTGAGAAGGAGGGCACGCATTCTATTTTGTTATTTTGGAACTCAAAATCTATATCTAACTCTTGTTTTTGGTGGGGTCTGAATTGCATAATTTTAGTTTTCGAATAATTTATTTCTAGGTTATGATCATTTGTCCAGTTAACGACGTTAGTAATTGTTCCCGTTAGTTTTCCATTAAGATTTGCACTGCCGTCACATGACATCAACAATGAAAAATCGTCCGCTAACATTACACATTTTTCATCAAGAGATTTTGGAAGGTCGTTGATGTAAATGATGAACAGCACACAGCCGAGCACGCTGCCTTGTGGTATGGAGTCCGACACGGGCTGGACATCTGACCTGATAGTGCTGATTTCTCTTGACTTGTCATTTGTGTATTCGATATCAACGTACTGCATCCGGTTGCTTAAATAGGATTTTAACCAATCATGTGCAATTCCTCGCACTCCAATACCGTAAAGTTTTTCGAGCAATATATTAAATTTTACTTTTTCATAGGCTTTCGACATATCGAACAACACACCAATCGCGTACTCTTTTTTGTCTAATACATTCAAAATATCATTAACATATTTGTAAGCCGCTAAAGTCGTTGATCGCTTTTTTCGAAAACCGTTTTGTGCATCATCAAGTATATTGTATTTTTCACAGTAAGAGTAGAGCCGTTTGCACATGACTTTTTCAAATATTTTAGATAGTACAGGTAATAGCGCAATCGGACGGTAGTTATTCGGGTCGGATCGCGTATTCTTTTTATGTATGGGTTTTATAATAGCTTGTTTTAAAGTATCGGGGAATATACCCTCAGAAAGCGACTGATTGATAATAAACGTGAGCGGCGGAGTTAATACATTTGCACAAGTTTTTACGAGAGTGGATGGCAGCTCATCTATTCCGTACTCATTTTGTTCTTTAATCCGCGTATTAGAGAGTAGACTTCTTTCGGTTCCGTCGGTCGCAGAAACATAGAGTTCTCAGAGGGCTGCAGCACGGGGCGACCGCGCGGAGCCGTCCCCGCGTTCGACCGCGACCGCCCAGCATTCACGAACAAGTTATTGAATGCGTTAGCAATCAACTTAGGGTTTGATGTTTATTTGTCATCAATATTGATTTGTAAATTTTTCTTGTTAAAACTGCTTTTCTTACTAATCTGTTTAATTTGTTTTATTAATCTGTTTAATTATTTGCCACATGCATTTTATTTTATTTGGTGCCTTATTCATCTTTTTAATATAATGTAGTTTTTTAGATGTTATAATAGCCTTCTTTAGAGTTCTCTCATAGGACTTATAGTGATGATTTAATATTTGATTGCTAGATGTTGTAACATGGGTTCGTAACATGCGCTTATGCCTACATGATATTTTGATACCTCGAGTGAGCCAAATATTTGAATGTCTTGGTTTTATTATTACACGTCTTTTTGGGATACATTTGTCTAGGATTTCAATTAGTTTCCTGTTAAGAGAATCATAGTTATCATTTACAGTTTGATATGGAGAAATATGTGCGCCCCAGTTAATTTTTTCCAGTTCCCGTTTAAATGATTGAATGGTTTTTGGATTATATGTCCGCTTTTTTTGGTGCCAAAAGGTTGCTTTAGATATGTGTTGATCAATATTTAAATCAACTAGTTTTATTGTCACGCACCTGTGATCCGAGACCTAGTTCAGTTACTGACGTTGTGAAGTTTCTTGTGAAGTTAGTAAAAATTAAATCTAGACACGTCGCGCTGTTTTGATTTACCCTTGTAGGCTCACGAATGTGTTGTTTAAAGTTGTATTCCAGCATAAGGTTTAATAAGTTATTAGATTGTTGTGATTTTGTTGATACGTTTACATTAAAATCCCCACCTATAATAATATTTTTGTTACAAAATTTGTTTTGAAGGAGCTCCATAATCATATTCAATTGGTTATAAAAAGTATCCGTCTCTCTGCCGTTCCAATACAATAATATGAGTACAATATCAAGTTTTGAAAGTTCAATCGCGCAAGTTTCTATAACGTATTCGATAGACATATCTGTTATCTCCTTTCGTTCTTCGTATTCGACGTCATCGCGCAGTAGTATGGAGACGCCACCTCCGTTGTGTTTCTCGCGAAAGAATGATGCTGCCAGGTGGTAGTTTTTAAAAGAGATTAAGTTTGCTTTGGCTTGAGATAACCAGGTCTCGGAGATGCAAAGAGCTATATTGTGTTCATCGCTGTGTTCCTCTAGAAACCCCTCGAGACAGTATTGCTTATTTACTAGGCTTTGCATGTTTTGAAACATGATATTAATTGTTTCGAGTTCCTCGAAAGTTATTTCCTCTTAGGCTTGGGCTTTGGGCCTCTATAGAGTTAATTTGCGTAATATCAGTTTCTTGGGGTGTATGGTGAACCAAATCTTGGCTTGGGGGCTCAGATTGCCGATGTTTGGTAGGTACATATACTTTTCCATTTACAATTAACTTGGTATCTCTGATTATAGCATGATTTCCGCATTTCCTTGCATCTATGAGTATTTTCCTTAATTCTCTACGTTTTTCAGCTTTTTCAGGGTCCAGGAATGGGGCTATTGACAGTCCACCACTTTTAAATAAGCGCGCGTTATTAAGTATATACTTTGTCATCCTTTTACTTATTAATTCAATGACAATAGGTCGCCGATATCCTTTTTTTCCGATGCGAAGGACATCTTCAATGTATCCCTCCAGGTTTACATTAAGTACTTCCGTAAAGAGGTTTATAACTTGGTATTCTAACTCATTGCTGTTTTCCCATCTCGATTCTTCCATACCGTACAATACAAATTTCTTGTTGTGTTCTCCGTCTGTTTTCTGGGTTGTAGTCTCGGCGGGCTCACGATTCTGTGGGCCTGGTGCGGTCTTCAATAAGTTGCACTCGGCTTCGAGACACCTGATTTTATTAATTAAGGTTTCTATTTCTAATTTTAAAACATTTTGGTTGGTGGTGATTTTTTGGATTTC
>JALPQI010027921.1:0-14008 GCA_025490895.1 Thaumatotibia leucotreta | reverse complement strand
GGACTATCATAGGCTGATAATGATGATAAACAAAGAATAAACTAAAGTACTCTTATAGAAAATGAAGTTGTGATCTCAAAAATTGGGGCAATATTTCTATTTGACACATTTTCGTTTTACTTACACTGAAATTCATGGTACCTACTTACACCTACAGACATTACCTACACAATCAGATAGCTTATACTCTCCCTTCAGATTGCGTCTAATAAATGTAACATCTCTTCTTTTCTTTCAGGTCTGGTACCATCTGCAGTTATTATAGTGTCTCGAGGTCCGTAAATATGTATCAATAGGTACAAAGATCCTCTCTTTTATATTTAATTTGTAAAAGCATTTGTACTGATTCGGGATTATATGATCTAAGAATTCTAAGATAATGGTGGTTTATAATTACTATTGCTAGTAAATAAAATATTTTGTTTCTCATCTAACACGACGTATTTTATTGTAACAGATATATTGACGACATTTCCATGTTTTATAACAAACAAATTTAAAATATTGAAGTGGAATGCTATGGATTCATAAAAATATGTAAGTGTTACCCTCCTATCTATTAAACACATAAACTCAAATATCTAGGCAATGCCTTGAGGATAATGATAAAGGCCCCTCGCGCATGTATTTACTGCGTACTTGATTTACCTACTTATAGGTAAATTATAAATATTAGATGTCATATACCAAAGAAAAACGACCAAGATCACCTATGTCCGAGGTGGGGAGTACTTATAGGTACTTCTTTTGTATGATGAGCATAGTTTAAATGCATGTATTTACAGGAGTGGATTTATCTATTGTCCTATTATTTCTTTCATTCATACTTCTGGGAAACAATTATTATATACCTCGCACAGATACACCGTATAAATTATACACGATGTTACGCGAGCATTGCGAAAGATTTTAAGGCCATATTCTTTGACCTCTCAACGCTAGTTTTAAGAGTCATCCAGCCTCCGCTAATACCCGTGACAGTCGCCGTCAATGATGACGTGATACTGTAATACTCATAGTGAAAATATTTACAGTACTACAACTATGTGACTAGTGTGAATCGAAACGACATAGTGTAACATAATAATAATATAAGTGATTAATTTATAATCTGCCAAGCTCTAGCAAGCCATGTGTAAAGTAGACGGTAAATTTAGAAAATACACGGATACGAGACTATCCCATTAATATTTAATACGAAACTCGTTATAGATCCGCGGTCCTATAATGCGTATCAGGCATACAATTTCATAAAAAATGATGCAAACATGCTGATTTTTATTATACATACATGATGATCAGGGGTCGAACTAATCATGCAGATGACGCAAAACTAACGTACCTAATTTTGCATTATAGGATAATGCTTTTATTTAAGCTTCCGTGCTGCATATTTCACAAAGTAATATAATAATCGGGAGTAAATCTATTATATTTATACAGGATGAAAGATGTAGTGATTGTATTTTGTAGTTACACCCAGGGTATACTTGCTGCTATCATAAAATTTGTGTATCATTTATTATAAATACGACTTTACTTGGCCATAATTTTTTATATTACATGTTTATATAAAAACATACATGTGTCTAATTACTGCTTTAATAAGGTACACATTTCATCCTAGAAACTCGACGTAAACCATCTGGATTAGACACAACTCACCCAATCCAAAATCCTGATCTCCTGAGTAATAAAAAAATATTTCGGACAAGTATTTATTACAAGAAAATTTACGTTTTGCGAAAAAGACGACATCACACACAAAAAAATCGTACTTTGAAAGACACGCTTTCATGTGCTTCGTAATGTCAAGCATTTAGATATTGCCATAGCTCTTATATTGCCCAAAAAAATGACCTGAATTTGTGAAAGGATACTTTAAATTAAAGAGAATATGGTATGTAGCTTACGTGTATTTTGACTTTGACATCTAATATAACTGTCATGGAGCATGTCGCTGTTCTCGCACGCATAAGAAAGTGAAGGGCATCTAAAACGTTGTGTAAAAATCCGATTTTATGTAAAACATAAAATCCACCACATTTTATTTGTGTATGCCTGATTGGGGAATCATGAAGACTCCGTTTAGATAATATTACTCGGGTAGCATCTTGACCTATTGCTTCTTAAAATAGTACCATGGAGTCGCTGAAATAGTATTACATTCAGCTGTATAGGTTTGTCCGAAATACGTTTGATAGGCAATATTTTAAGCACGATAAAGCCCCTAAAAGAAACAATTTGCAAAGTAGCCATACATTACGTACACACCATACACTTAGAACATAGAAACGCAAAATAATACATATTTCAAAAGTTAGACCAGGTTAAACTTGTATTTATAATAAACGATACAGTCTTTAATACTATTTGCGTTTTCTTTGGCTCTATATTTCTGATATATTGTGTTATCTCCAAAATGCATTTGAATATTGGTTCTATGTTTAGTATGTTTTGATCACAGCACGTACATGTTTTTGTCACGTATCTCCAAAAAGGGTAAATTATAACAATATTCTTGTAAATTCGACATTCAATTGTGTATTTTAAAACATTAGTAAAAGAACGGCATTATGTACTCAACTTACTTATTTCAAATGACACTTTCGTTTTAGTAAAAATAGTAATAGTAAAAATATTTTTGAAAACATTCTATAGGTGATTTAATGTCATCCACATTATTAGTACGATCACTGTACATGGTCAAGTTTATCTGTGTTATTATACAGGGTTACTTTTTCACCGTTACAATAAATATGTACCATATCATTGGTATAGAATTTTCAATTTTTTTTAATTTTTATTAATTTACCCTTCATGCAAATGTAGCATAGTGGGCGCCATTCCCTATAGCAACTTTAGTCATTCGTATATTTTTCCATTAAATTTTTTTATGAAAAGCTTATTTCTCAGTACAGATTGCGCATTTTTACGCGCTTGTGCGAGAAGTGGTTCATTTTACGTCAGGTCGAAATCTTCGGAGGGCCATATGTACTGAAAAACGTCGTACGATACACGTGCGGAAACGAAATTCGTAACTCGTTGATTTAAAGCACTCCCTTCGGTCGTGCTTTAATTTATCTCCACTCCTTTAGTACTTAATTTTTTTCGCACTTGAATCGAAATGTACTAATTCTCGGTATGTTTCGTAACAATTCGCATTATTTTCCATAATTGTTTAATTGATAGTATATTATAAGTAGTATTTTATTGATACTCATGTCTGCCTGCGACCACGGGTGTAACGTCAGGATATAATTAAACGCGATTAGGACCCGTTAATATTTAAAATATGAGTGATAGTCGTGAAAGTTTAAATCAATATAGCGCGACTGCTTGCAAAACATTTCATAAAATAATTCGAATTCCAAAATAAATTGTGTTTTTAAAAATTTATTGGATGATAACGAACTATTATGGATATAAAATCCTATTTTTAATAGATACGAGTAGGTACCATTCTTAATTATTTCACTATTTTCGTCAAGTCAAAATGTGTCATGGTCTTATCACCAGTAGTCATCCTACTGTTTTTATCTATACTGTGTAATATGTTTGTTATTGTTTTGGTTTAATATATTGAATAACATAATTCTATTAATTTAGTCACTCACCACTTATGTTTGTTCAGTCTCCGAAGCCCCAGTGATGATAACATTTTTTTATGTGTTATCACACCAATCTTAAAGATAGTTTGGTTGACGACAGCGGTGCGCAAAATTGACGTACGTCCTCCCTCCACAAGGTCCCGATTGGGACTGAAAGATGACAGCAGGAGCGATCCG
This sequence comes from Thaumatotibia leucotreta, assembly GCA_025490895.1. Lineage (NCBI taxonomy): Eukaryota > Metazoa > Arthropoda > Insecta > Lepidoptera > Tortricidae > Thaumatotibia > Thaumatotibia leucotreta. Next base: position 10,220 of record JALPQI010027921.1, on the reverse strand, counting down.
GGAGAATAATTTCACATATTTTGTAAGATGAAATATAATTCTTACAATATTAATGAGTTCTTCTTGTTAATCGTTGACACAGACTTTGACGTTTCTTCTGATATATTTTTTTCTTGGTAAAGTTATGTAGTTTCTTAGCAAAATGAGTTTTCATGCAGAGATTAGACCTATGTTTGGGATCGTTTTTTATAGGGCGAAGTTTGTTTAAATACTTAATACTAATCAATGCGCGATAGATCAAGTTCTCAAATGTAACATATATAACTTTTACTTCATAAGGGTTAATCAATTATTGAGAAAACTGAAAAAAACAAACGGGAATTCTACGCTTACCTCGCCTTAACTATGCATTCTAGACATTAAAATAAACAAAAAATATTATGAGACCTAATGTTAATTCCACCAAAAAAAAATTTTTTTTCTTTATTTTTAGGCCGATTTGAATACTTTTTAACATTTCCAGTACTTTTTATCATAACAACAATTTGTTTAAATTATTTATTTCAATTGTTTTTTTTAGGTAGAGGTTATTTCGTCAAGTCTATTCGTATTTTTTGATTGTCAGGCAAAAGGTGTGGTAATATTAGAACACATTGTGGTAGCATTGTAATCCAAAAGAAGTTAAATGACGAGTTACGTCGAAAAACTTATTTCGAAAAAAGGTTGATTATCTCTGAAACCAAGCCGAATCCAGGAAATTTTATATAACATTAAAGACTCTAAATATGGTCAGGAATCCAGCATTAAAATCTTTCGGAATGCTGACGTAACACCGTGTATAAGTCACACTGAGTTACTTTTAGTACCTATGCGACCATCGGCGAAATCACGAAAAATATCACTTTCACATAGATACAAAATATAGGGATCACGCGATTTTGGGGTATCCCATACAAAAAGTTGCTCAGTAGGTATGTCTCATACGTAATAACTGACTGTCTGATGTAAATAGGTACATAGGTAGAGTAGGTACCGACCGACTTACTTAAAATTACTTGCGAAATTCTTACCTATTACATACCTAAACTTCTTAGTCGTTGCCTGAACCACATATTATTTCCTGTGTTCAAATTGTATGAATTCCTAATTTAGGTATCTTATACATGTTAATACTCTCAACTAATGTGTACCTAATGCAATTTGTGAGGAACACGTACTCACTAACAAATATTTTTTTATCATTTAATCCAGAAAGAATACGTGTATATGCAATATAAAAAACCGACCAAAGTGGATTTACGTAAATATTGAATGCTTAATTGTCGTTACAAAGCTGACATCGAAGTTAACTTTAAGAGTTAAGCTAATTGGGTGTCCCTAGAAGTGAAAATGCCCACCTACCATCCTTCCTACCAACGGTGCGGTTGATACCATAGCATATTATGAATTTATGATATACGCGATATAATCAGTTTTCATTGTTTTATTTCATGAATAACTATCGCGGTAGCGCGGTACCTATCATTTGGGTCCTAGTAATGGTTCTACTTAATTGCTTATTAGCTTTCGCTTGTGTTTGGTCTACTCTGCCTAGTTAGAGTACTACCATTTAGAGTTTAAAGTATTTTTTTTTTAATATTGGGCTATTTCAAGGGTTTTGTAAAATACCGATTCCGGCCCTGAGTAGGATGACCGAGGTGAAATAAAGCAACATATTTAAAAATTATTACTTTAATTTCGCACATACTACTACAGGCCTTGTACATCTTTGCAGATGATTCAAACAGCGTCTGTTTGTAAAAAACAACGTTTTTCGTGGCTAAATAAGCCAATTCGGGAAAGGCACATGCGTCCACATTTGCGACACACAAATGTTGTTGTTGCGCAATCAATGGCAGCCCCCTGGCGAGCATGCCGCTTGTTGCGCTTATTGGCTAATTCTTCAAACCACGCATCATCGTGGATTTTTCGGCCTTTTGTGATCGCACGCCTCCAGTCATCACGGTTCTCAGCGAGATCTTGCCAGGTGCGGCAATCGATACCAAATGTAGCCATGTCCCGCTTCACGCAGTCCTTGAAACGAAGCATGGGTCGCCCAACGTTACGCTTTTGGAATGCCACTTGACTCAGCATGATTTGCCTCGGCAAACGAGAACAGTCCATCCGTTGCACATGCCCAAGCCACCGCAAACGCCTCTGTTTCAGCAGGGCCGTAATACTTGGCAGCTGTGCAACTTCAAGAACTTTCTCGTTAGTAACTCTGTCCTTCCATGAAATGTTGAGAATATTCCGAAGACAGCGCATGTGGAAGATATTAAGCCGACGTTCCTGACCAGCGTACGACGTCCAGGTTTCAGCTCCGTACAAGAGTGTGCTCAAAACACAAGATTGGTAAACATTCATCTTGGTTGCTATAGTCAGATGTTTGTTATTCCACACTCTTGTACGCAGCCTACCGAACGTTGTGGCCGCCCTGCCGATGCGGATATCGACCTCTCTATCAATAGAGAGGTTGCTTGACACGGTTGACCCTAGGTAGCAGAATTTGTCAACCACCTCCAAAGGCACGCCTTCCAGCAGGATCGTCGGCTGATAAGAGTAACCTTGCGCCAAGATTACGGTCTTCTTTATATTTATTGACATGGAGAACAGATCACAGGCATAGGCAAATTTGTCGAGTATGGCTTGAAGCTCCTGAGGTGTTTTTGCTACGAAGGCTGCGTCATCTGCAAAGAGCAGACTGTCGATAAGTAGGTCTACACGGTTGCGACGAGATTTGAGAAGGTTGACATTAAACAACTTACCATCTGCCCTTGTATGTAAGTGAACGCCCTGTTGCGCGTTGCCAAATGCAACATTAAGTAACAGGGAGAAATATATTCCGAAAAGAGTTGGTGCTAAGACACAACCTTGACGGACCCCTCTCCTCATTTCGAACGCATCAGAACTTTGGCAGTTAAAGATGACGCTGCCCTTCATACCTTCGTGAAAAGACTTCACTAGCTTGAGTAGCTTTGGGGGACATCCAATTTTTTCCAGTGCAAGATAAAGCCCCTCCCTGCTGACCGTATCGAAGGCCTTGTTGAGGTCGACGAAAGCAATCATCAGGGGTGTGTTTTGCTCGCGACACTTCTCTTGAAGCTGGCGGAGTGTGAAAATCATGTCCGTTGTGGAACGCTGAGATCGGAACCCGCATTGAGCCTCGGGATACACGCGCTCAGCAAGACTTTGCAACTTGGTCAGGATAACCTTTGCAAAAAGTTTGCCGACGATGCTTAAAAGGGATATTCCACGGTAGCAGTTACAATCGCCGCGGTCGCCCTTTCCTTTGTACAAGGTCACGATATTTGCATCGCGCATGTCCTGTGGCAATAGCTCCTCTTTCCAGCACTTACACAGTAGATTATGGAGCAGTGGTAGGTTGCACTTAAGTTTCACGACTTCCGCTAGAATTCCATCTGCCCCGGGACTCTTACCACACTTAAGTTGCGAGACCGCCTGTCGAAGGCTCTCGATTGTTGGCGACTCGTCAAGTTCGGCTAGTACTGGCAAGGCAGGTATTAGGTTTACCGCCAAAGGACTGATGTCAGATGGCCGAGAGTAGAGGTCAGTGTAATGTTCCACCCACCTATTGAGTTGACGGCTACTATCAGTAATGACTGTGCCGTCAACCTCTTTCAGTGGGGCCAACTTCTTCTGAACAGGACCCAAAGCCATCTTTATTCCCGCATAGACACCGCGTAAGTTTCCCACGGCAGCGCAATCCTGAATGCTTCTACAAAGGTCTGTCCAGTAGGCGTTAGCGAGCTGACGACATGTTCTCTGTAAAGATGCTTTTGCATCGCAGAACTCAGCACGAGTAACTACATTAGGACGCTGGTGAAATTGGAGAGCAGATTCTCGCTTTGCGTCGATCAAAGGTTGTAGAAGATGGAGATTATCAGAGAACCAGTCGGGAACCTTGCTCCTAGCAGTACCAAACACTTCGGAAGCCGTGCTCGTGAAAAGATGTTTCATGGAGCTCCACTCTACCTCCGCTGATACGCTCGGATCCCAGCCAGTAGTCTGTTGTCGCACTATGTTGTTAAATATATCCACTAACTCTAGGTCTTGTGTTTTTAACACGTCCAGTTTAATCTTGCCAGGGGACTTCGATGAGTGGATTTTTTTAGCAGACAGCTTTGTCTTACACACTACCAAGGAGTGATCCGTGTCACATTGAGCACTGTGGTAGGATCTGACATGCATAACTTGATTTAGATCCGACCTCTTCGTTAGAATCAAGTCCAGCTGGTGCCAGTGACCAGACCGAGGGTGCTTCCAGGAGACTTTACGCTGGGGTTTGCCTCTAAAGTAAGTATTAGCAACGCAAAGGAGAAAATTTGAGCAGAATTCTAGAAGTCGTTGACCATTTTCGTTCTGTTTCCCAATTCCGTGGCTTCCAAGACACTCAGGCCAGGAGGAGTTATCCTGGCCCACTCGCGCATTAAAGTCTCCAAGAACGTAAATCCTATCCCCAGCCGGTATACTGCGGACAGCGATATGCAGTTTGTCATAAAAGTCATCTTTGGATTCAGCCGAAGACGCAAGTGTAGGTGCGTAAGCGGTAATTAGACTGATGAAACCAATATCGGTGTTTAGACGTAAGATCATGATGCGCTCTGATATGCCTCGAGGGGTTTCTATTGCATTGAGGAGATCATTGCGAACCGCAAAACCCACCCCGTACTCACGACGTTCGTCGGAGCCCTTACCCTTCCAAAAGAAAGTGTAGTTCTGCTCGCGAAGCGAGCCTTCTTCGGGAAGTCTGGTTTCCTGCAGTGCTGCAACAGAAATCTTGAGTCGCGCCAATTCCAAATCTACAACAGCTGTTTTACGCGGTTCTTGTGCGTATTCAAGAGTCTCCGAGCTGTCCGGGAGGCCTGTCCTTAAAGTTCGGACATTCCAAGAACCTAAGCGCATGGAGATGCAAGCTTTATGTTTTTTGGTTTGTTGCTGTTTCTTGGTCGCGGGTGTAAAAGCAGCGCAGCATCGATTTCAGAGCAGAGCAAACTCTCTGTTCCCAACACCCTAGAGGAACATACGATGCCGGGGCGGATCAGTACCTAATTGCCTAGGGGCTGCCCAGGTTGAAGCGGGCGGTAACTGACCAGTGAGCCTACAATGGACCCTCCCACTGTCGGAAATAACCCCTGGCGCCTGCGCTTACGCCCATGCGCGCAGGCTTAGAACCGGTGACTGTTACTTCCCGTGTTGTTTTCCGCGCCATAGAAGGACGCGGGTGAAGTGTCCTCTCCACAGACGCTGCATCGCCTGGGACGCTATATGATGACGCAGGGTTGCCCAGGACCTGCGCCACCCTCTCGATCTTCCCAGCTTGGCTCGCAGGAAAGGCATGCCGATACGTGCGAGACCACCAGGTTGATTGCAGGCAATTGCCGCTTTTCGGATTGCATCCTACTTGCGCCTATCGGAATTACCAGTTCCGGATTTGATTTCGGAGTTATTCATCTCCTAGATGAGTAGCATACCAATGCTATTGACGCTCATCTCGCCAGCTCATTTCGCACATAAAATAGAACAAAAAAAAACAATACACTTAGATAGTTATTAATGTTATTATCAATTGAAGCCAAAATTCAATGTGCCGAATTTAGCCCTAAAATCTCAAAACATAGCGTGGATCTTAATCCCATACTAGATTGATAAAAAGACATGAAAGCACATAGGTATAATAATGATAATTCGAAGATCTGTTAACATACAAACACATTAAACAGTGATTCCTGCACCTTGTTCTTAACATTTTTACACATTTTTTCCAGATCGAAAAAAAAACGTATCCAAAGTTGCTTCTTCCATGATGTTCACCATGTCATCATAGCTGACACCTAAGAAGTCTAAGCAAAATTTTAAGTGATATCAAGAATCGAGTCACAACCATAATTTATACTTTGTTTTAAAGTAAGATGTATTTTTGTATTTTGTTTTAGGATTTTACTATGGACAAACTACTAGGATAAACAAATGACACGTAAACCATGCTTTAAAAAATCGAATTATGATTTTATTCACCTCAAAAGATACGGAGGAATTACTAAGTACCTACTACCGTTTTATTTTTTGCTCCGGTTACTGACAATACCCATATTTTTTATATCTTTACTTTTCGGTAGCCAAATTGTACCCAAGTCGTCATAAAATACATAAGTAATACCTAGGTACCTAATATTAGCGAGACGTCAAGGTTTAATATAAGGTATTCCTATAGCTAATCACACTGATATAATTTATTGTTAAATTAAGTAATTAATTGAAGTCTCACAACAATTTAATCTAGGCGAAAAAGAAAATAAATATAAAGCAGTCACAAGGACGATGTTAATAATTAAAAAATAATTAGCGCCCGATTCACCTACTCGTTTGAGGCCAGTTAACAGAAAATACCAACTTCGTGAAATTATGTGTTATTAGGTTTATCGCTGATTACCTATCCCATTTAGACTCATTAGTGCACAAAGTATAGAATGACATTTTTGCGTCACCATATTCCCATTTTTACTAGATAACATGTACTTCTGATGCTTAAAAAAGGTTTTATATTTAAATTTAGGTATAGGTATGGCTATCGACATTTCCAGTAGGATGAGACTAGGGTTGCCAGACGTACTGTACCTAATATAAAATAGGTATTCTACGTACTTTACGATTTACGAGACACAGAGTACGCTAAAATACTTTATATCGAACTTAATTGAAATGAAAGCTTAACTTATGTAGCCAGAAATCTATTACCAGACACTGCATTTTTTCTGTGTGTACTTTATTTTTTCACTCTTTAAGCCGATATATCGTCGGGGATAGTACAATACCGCGTAACTAGCAAATTAAATTTGAGTGTCAATTGTTTGATATTTGAACTCTACCTGCTTTGGTAGTTACGCGGTATTGCACTATGCCTGACGATAATTAAACTGTATATCTCAAAACAAAATCTGGCAACCCTAGATGAAACATTTGACAAAAACATTTTGAAAATTTAGTGAACTCGCTAAAGTTGCAAGTTCACTAAAATTCATTTAATGAACTGACATAAAATAATTGATTAACTGGATCGACTAGATCCCTTTGTCACGATTACAAAATTAAATTACACGATAAAAAATGCATGATCTGTATACATATAGTACTATTTATTATTATACATCAGTAGGAACCTATATAATATAAGGTGTTTCCAAATTAGTTACCAATACCTTAGGGTATGCATGCGTTCATGATAACATTGATAACGAACAACTTTCTCTATAGGATTCATATTGAAATGTACATTTTTACATTTCTATGAGTCCCATAGGGAAAGTTGTTATCATGTGCACATGGATACCCTAAGCTACCGGTAACGAATTTAAAAAAAACCCTGTATATCTGGGATTTCATTTTTTATTTTAATTTATTTTTTATCATCAATTTTTTTGCATTTTATATTTACCAATTCATTATATTTATTGTCTTAAAATATAATATATTTTTTAAAGTTGTCAAGAATTTAATAAAATTTTAGTATGTAATATAAAAAAAATTTATAATTTAAGTGATAAACTTTATAAAGACATTGTATTTGATAATAAAAAAGCCTTATTGAGACGCGAGGCCACTATACGATGATCGAGCTTTTGTCATCTTTCCTGTTATGTCACTTTTGCATTTTTTTTTATTGCTTCGGCCGTAAAGCTCGTCATATCTACGATTGAGGCTTCAGAAACACTACCTTAAGCGAATTCAGGAATAAATTATAATTATTTATCCACAGAAACAATTTAGCAAATCATCTAACCAGTATTTATCAAATTGGACTTGATTTCACTGCAAACAATGTGCAACTGGTTGTTTGTTTAACCAACTTCAAAAAAAAGACGGAGGTTCTCAATTTGACTGAATTTTTTTTTATTGTATGTATGTTATCCAATATCTCTGACAATCGTGACCGAATTTTTTTTTTGTGATTGGACATGTATAACCCTGAGATGATCCCTTTGGCACCAAGTTGGGTTCTAATGTTGGGATCTACGAGAAATCGGTTGAAGTTGGTTAATTTAAAATTTTAAATTTGGTGATTATTAAAAACATCAAACTATTTATGTATGTTTTATAAACTAAGATTGGGATTGGAATAAAAAATATTCAAACCACTGAAACAAGGAAAGAAAGGAACACCAGAAAGGAAAGATTGTTTCACATAATGTAGGTATGTACTTGACATTACAATTTACATTTAAAGAATATGTAAGTTTAATATTTAAAAGTAATGAGCCAAAAGTGTTTGCAGTTATCAAATGAATAGAATATCACAATATAATTGCAATAGTTTAAAGAGTAAACCATTGCAACCAAGTTATCAATTTGTACCACTGTACAAGACCGGAGCTGCTGCTGTATGGCAAATACAAAATTTGCTGAGTTCTGTCACAGTTAGTCAGGACATTGTCACTAGTTCCATGTACCACACCATCACAGTCACATATTTTCAATTCCTTGGTAAAACAAATACGTATTTCAAATAAACTACTTTTACCTTTCTCTTTTCTACATTCGACTACTGGGTTCACACCAAGGCGAACCCTAATTGCATTAACTATATCAACAACATCGTAAGCCTTGCTCACTGACGGTACAATGTCTGCTTCACTGAGAATATTACTTAAATTGTAGGCTTTGTGGTATTCCAGACCTCTGGTGAAGTATTTGAGTTCCGTGTTGAAGTTTTCTAAGACTTCTGCAGCACAGGTACCATGCTTGGTCCATTCATGAGCCCATAGAGAGTATGTGGATGTGCCTAAAACAATCAATAATTAAGTCCATTATAATTAAAGTAATGAACAATTGACTTAAATTTCTTAACCTTACTTAAAAGAAAAAGACAAGTTAGTGATTTAATGCAAACATTATTACCAATGACTGGCGGGGGTGAGCATTTTCATATTAATTTGAACTTAGTCCCGTGTGGGGACTACAACCCACAGGCCACATTTACCATATTGTTGTCATTTTGAGCAGTCACTGCCTTTTTTTTGGATACTTAGAACATAACTAAACACATTCAACTAGTTATTTGTAACAATGGACTACAACCATAAAGTATCTATCTATTCACATACCTATTTTATCAAAAGTGGTTTAGAATTATTTTCTCATTTATAATTTTTATCATGTTTACTTAATTTCAATAAGTTATAAAATAAAGTTCAACTGATGTAATAACTAGTTAAATAAAGAAGTTAATTTAATAATAATACATACCATATTCAATATTGGTCCAAACATCTATTAATTCAGTTTCAATTGGTTTAACCGCTTCTGGATCGAAATGTGCTGAGCGATTGCAGAAAAAGGGTCCTAAGGTGCCATATTTCGTAGGCCAAATCCCATGGATAGACCACGAATTTAAAACACTTGGCATTGTACATTTGTTTGAAGGACTCTTCTCTTTCCATTCTTCACATGAAGTTGTTGGCCACTGTTGAGTGAAAATCAGTACGTCCCAATGGTGATCCTGGTTGTCATTGTAATGTGCTTTTCTCGGATGTGCAAAATCAACACTAAAAATTGTAAATACAGAATTACTTTCACGCATACATAATACAAACTCGACCCTAAAATTTTGAATGCTTACCTTAAATAAAGGACTAGTATTGTTAACAAACACCCACTAGATAACATTATGTAAAATGTTTGATTACGTCTTCAAATAGTCATTAAAATGATTTTCTATTCTTGTAATATTAGCTATTTCGTCGACGTTTGCTATTGTTGCTTGGCTCGGAACTATTCACAGAACCAGAACGTCATTTTCTGATTCTGACACTGACATTCGTTTTTTTTCGTGTTCGTCCTGGTGAACAGGCAAAAGCATTAGATCATACTGCCTAATTAGTACTGTTTTCGAGAGCACTAAAATCGGTTTAGTAATACATACTCATTTAATATAAATTTAAATAATATTGGTATCTAGAAGAGATTCAAAATCAACAAGAAGGTTATGCGCAGAAGTTGTTTTGTGAAGTAAGACATAAGTAAGATCGTATGCTTTATGGTTGTCTCGCTAGATGTCGCTAGTTTATAGTACATTGCAAGTACATTGTGTATTAAGGTGGATGTCCCTGTGCGATTTTCATACAAATTTGTCGACATTATCTCTGTTAATTAGTAGACTTTTTGTAATTTTGAACCTTGATAGTAAGTTGTACGTATCCCGTAGATGGCGCGTATGTAAAAAAAAG
>JALPQI010027917.1:0-14844 GCA_025490895.1 Thaumatotibia leucotreta | reverse complement strand
CAATTAATATACCTATTTCATCCCAAATTTCACAGGAGTATCCCTAAACATAAATGAGTAAAGACGTGTTTTAAGTTTTTGAGAAATCAATCCTTGAATGTTGTAAAAAGGGCAAACAGTAAAAATCAACATATCGATTCCACGGTTTATCAAGTCATTGTTCACGAAAACAATAACGATTTTAAAATCTAACAAGGCGGACGTGTAACACCGCTTACCCTGTTATGGGATGGAATTTGATAATCTATCTATCTATATACATAAAAGAAGAAGCTCCCTGACAAAGATCCACGCACAGCCTAAACCCCTGGTCCTGGAGATAATAAAGTTCTTCATATGGAATTTTAAGTCAAAATTGCAAGAAAAGTTCGCCATCTTGAATTTAGGCATTAAGTTTAATACGACCGTGATAAAAATTTATAGAACGCAGCCAAACCACGGGTAAAAGCACCATCCGCCACACTTAAATCGGTTAAGGCAAACGCGCGATAATCGCGGGAAAACATTAACACGCAGTGAATAGATGTTAGTACGCGGGCGAAGCCGCGGGTAACTGCTAGTTCATGCATAAAACCAGTACAGATAAAAATAAATACCTATAACATTAGAATATCTAGCATTAAACAAGTATAGTGAAAAATTATATAAACATAGAAGTTAGTACTAAAAATATGTATGAAAAACAATATTATGAACATAAATAATTCTATGTGATGATGATTATGAAGAAAGATTATTCTAAATACCGATCATTATGAAGTTAAATTGTATAAGAAAAATTTTCGGAGCTCCAATAATCTAAGTTGCAATTTTATAAATACTTTGGCGCACCCGTCGTGGACCATCCTTTTGGTGGTCTCCCAAAAAATATATACATAGTTCAAAACATTGATTTCTCATGGCCCTAGTAGGAGAAAAACGATTTCAATATTTTTTTCACTGCATTAGGACTTTTTCATAAATTTTGTATGGTAATCTTCTTCTGCTTGGCACTTTCCCATTTACTTGGGGTCGGCCCTTCTAATCATGCGTCGCCAGGCCGCTCGGCGCTCTGTCCTGGGTCGTCTTTGGTGTTAGTTTTCTATCTCTAAGGTCTTTTTTAACAACTGCCATCCAGGTTGTCTTGGGTCTCCCTGGTCCATATCAAGGACCGTTCTGGTCATGTGGTCGCCGCATCACATGGCCATACCACCTAAGTCGACTCTCCGCCACTTTTGTCTGAATAGGTCTCATTTTTGAAGCTGCCTCTTATATAAGTATTCCTTACACGGTCCAGTCTCGAAAACACCGCCGGCCCATCTAAGCATTTTCATTTCAACGCCGTGAATTTCGTTTTCTTGCTGCTTTTTGAGTGGCCAGCATCCAGCACATACGTTATTGCTGGGCGCACTGCTGTTTTATATAAGTACTTTGCCTTTGATATGGACTGGCATTCTGATATCACAAAGCACACCCGTAAGTTCTCTCCACTTCATCCACCCCGTGTTAATGCGATGAGTGACATCCGTGTAAGAAAATACTGGCGTTATTGTTGGTGTTGCTGAAATTGCAATGCATATATTCAGTTTTCTCCTTACTCACTCGTAGCCCGGCTTTTTCTAAAGAATCTCTCCATTGCTCCACTATCCGTTGCAGGGTGCTGGAGTCTTCGCTTGTAAGCACTATGTCATCAGCGTACAAGATGTCCAAAGGCGGAGATCGTTGCAGCCGAGACGTCAGATAATTCATTACGAGATTCAATAGGAGTGGGCTGAGTGCCGAGCCTTGATGAACACCAACTTTTACTTGGAACTCTTCGCTTATGCCAGCAGGGCTACGCACTCTAGTTGTGACGTCTCGGTACATGTCCTGGACGACGTGAATATATTCCTCTGGCACACCATTAGCTCGTAGAGCTTGCCAGATTAGTTCCCTTGGCACCCGATCGAAAGCCTTTTCCAAGTCAATGAATACCATGTGTAGGTCTGATTTTTTGGCTTTATATTTTTCCATTAGGATTCTGATCGAGTGTACGGCATCGGTAGTTGATTTTCCATTTTGTATCGTAATAACGTATGAGTTTCAAAAAATGTGTGGAAATTCTGTAACTTTCTTTTCCTATTTTAGTTTGTGATTACAAGTAGAAATTACATATAAAAATACTTACGTTGAAAATAAATTGGCGGGACACCACATTAAAGAAAACGTTGCAAGTATGTTATTATAGTAAAAACCCGGTTTTCTGGCATTTTTAATTAAAACTTGTTCTTTTTATCTCAGTGAGGACTGAGAACACATTTCTCTTATCAAAGTTAGTTTTCTGAAACGCCGTAGTTAAAACTAGTATAGACTATGATTTTTTAAAACGCAACTCGCAAAAACTAGTTGCAACTAGTGAATATGCATTTTTACTAACTATTTTTAACTAGTGCAAATGAATTTCACTGAAAACAGACTTTAGATAGTAGACACATTACTGCGATCGCCAATTCGCTTGCCCAGCGTGGCGATTATGGGTATTTTCCTCCTAATGCATAACGCATAGTTAATAGGAGAGGCCTACGTCCAGCAGTGGTCTATCATAGGCTGATGATGAGGACTACACATTAGACCGACCCTGGGGTAGATGAACTATGTGATTTGACGAAACCTGTTCTGTGAATATCTAAATAATTTTGATGATTTACTAATACAACAAGTCACATTATCTCAAGGTAAGGGTAGATATATTCAGTCCAGTCGATGTTTTATTCCGAGATAATTTCCTATTCTATGTATAGCATATTAATGCGGCAGAATGATGTATGGGCAAGTCAATTAACATCAGACGTTGAGTAATGTTGTGCGTATAATGCTTCCGGAAAACGGAGTGCCACGCAAATGCGAAGTCTTGGGGCAACGGGTGTAGATATTACTGTTGGGGTTATAAATGATTGGTTCAAAAAGTACTCACAAAATCACGAATTCAATTTTAACGTAATGGGTGTAGCAATGTGGAGTCGACGTCAAACGGTTTAGGTGCCAAAATAGTACATTTCGATACAAGTGCAAAAAAATATTTTCGACGAGGGTGTAAGTTGGAGCCCGAGTGAAACGAAGGCGACAATCACCCGAGTTGGAAAAGAAGTTTTAACAAGTGTATTGAACATAACAAGTGCCATAAAAAGAGAAATTTGCGCACGCGAAGCGTGCGCTAAGTTTACTTTTCCGCAATAGTTAGGAAAATATATTTACTCGATCTTAACCCCTCGTATGCTTCCTGTCAAATTACGTTACTGAAAAAGTGACCTTGACACTTAAAACAATAGATTTAAATTCCCACGCACGGATCCGTGTCTAAGCATACGAGGGGTTAATGTCAAGGCAAGAAAGTTGTGTAAATATATTTTTGGCGCCTAAACCGTAATGATATCTTTGACGTCGACTGTACATGTTGCAAAAGGGCCGATTGCATGACGAGAATACACGATACTTAAAGGCTTTTGAAGAAAACAAAATGTTACGTTATAATACCGTTTGTTATAGTACAGTTTTTCTAGAAATTTCCTGCCTCGCACAGCTAAACTCTGGAATGATTTATCGTCTGCGGTGTTTACGGACGGCTACAATCTTGAAATCTTCAATAAAAGAGCGTATTCCCATCTTAAAGATCGGCAATGCACTGGTAATATCACGAGTCTTGTGGGTGAGTGTCCTTGGGCGACGCTGATCGCTTAGCATGCGATACGTCTGCTCGCTTGCCTCCTATACCATAAAAAAGTTAAAGGGGTTTGGGTAAAGTTGGCGTCGTTTTTAAATTTTGGCGGCCACTCATGAAAGTGGTAAATTTTAATAGAGCAATTTAAAATAAACTTATTTTGTAATGGAGTGCATATAGCTAAATTATATCGGAGCCGATATATCATACTTTAAAGTTTTATAGTAAAGACTCACATTTATTTTTGAAATGCATCGGAATGAGTTAAAACTACTATTGTGTATGCCACGTAAAACCTAACCTCAACTCATAAGGTAACCTTGGATATAGGTAATGTTCTTTTTCGGTCAATGATTATTTAGAGATAGTTCCTTTTTTCTTTAACACGGCGATTTTATGACGGATGTCGACGAACGTTCTATTGAACGTAATTATGTCAAAGGTTTTATGTCGCATTTTAAACAACAAATAAAAGTATTCATATTTTTACACTTTATGCGTGTTTTTTCAGGTATATAAATAAATGTAGACAATCGAATCGTATGTTTTCGGGTAGGTACCTAATAATATTAATTGATTATCTGACCAAATCAAATACCGCTTGGACCTATCACTGAACGATCTGGCCTCGATCTGGCCTTCGTTTTCACCGCGCTGACATTGCGACAAATGTCATGAAAAGGGGAAATGTGACGGTACTCACTAGCGTGCTGTAACTGTACCTGTTGCATGTACTGTAACCAAAAAACACAGTGTGTACGTGGTTCGTGTGTAAGAGCCATCGACAATAAGGCCCCTTATCCCAAATAATGTCACATATATGTTGTGTTGTATACATAAGAATGCATTATTTAGTAACAATTCCAAACTAAAAACTAATCTAATTAGGTACATTGTCTACTTGGAAATATGTCAAAACATTTTGCATGTGTGCATCACACCTGTGTTTCCTTATGGTGTAGTCAGAGGGTGAACCGTCTATTGAAACCATTTTGCAACATTTTTAATGTTCACTAAACAGACAGCATAAAATCGCATAAGAAAACAGTTGCATTTTCATATACCTAAGATCTTCTTTTTTTAACCCGGGGAGCATGACCCAGGGTATCTCATACCCACCCCTGTCACTTATGTCAATAATGACAAAGTCTATTTTCCAATGTCATTTTTTCACCTCATGCTCGCCGGGTTAAGTCGGTTAAATTAACTATTATACTTTAAGGGCAATATCCTCGTATTTTTGTTAGTAGTATTATCGAGTTAAATAAGCCTGTAGTCATCTAAGCTGTCTCCTAAACCTGTCTTAGTTAGGTATATTCACTGGTCCAATAACATTGTTTGAATGGCATTATCTTGGCTCCGATATTACTTACGGCAAAACTTGTTTTGTAAATAAGCTAGTCTAAGGCAGCACTACAAAATATTAGTAACATAAACGATGGCCGCTGAAAAAAAAAATGACGCCACTAGTCCATACAAAAATACCCAATCCCCTTTGTGTAACAACTTTTGGCATTGAAAAAAGGCGAAAAATTCGCGCGATGAACAGCTGAGCATTGACGCGATCGTCATTTTTGTTTAGATTAAGGCAGGAATGTAAATTTTGTATGCAATAGACCCAGAACATTCTCGAATTCGCCTAAAGGTGCATTCAGACCAAACGAACATTCGCTATTCTATCCCCCACTCTACGAAAGCAACGAATCGCGTTTTGTGTATCGATCGAATTTCGTAGAGTAGGGGGTTAGAATAGCGAATGCTTGTTTGGTCTGAATGCACCTTTGTATTACTGGAAGTTTTTATAGGAAAATTCTCATGCTAGATGTCATTGAGACTTTCATTTTAAGGATTATTACGCTATGCTCCCAATAGTTGGTGATCGCGACCTTTGATAAGTATTGCTTGTCCCTTTTGGTTTTAACAGTAATATGTCTACTTAGGTCTCACCACGAGCTACTAATCTATGACTATGAGCTATAAACACGAACAAAAGATACGCACTCCCGTGTAAATAAAAGAGACATTGCGATACTCACCCGGCGGTGATAGCTGATAGCTGGACGAGTATTGCCGTGTCTCTTATTTACACTTTACACGGGCGTGCGTATCTTTTGTTCATGTTTATAGCCCATATTTCATAGCTTAGTAGCTCGCGGTGAAACCAGTGCCTTAGTCTAGGAGAATTTTGTGATTAAGTGGGTATAGCTTTCAATAATAATGGGGCAGGCAATGTTACAAAAACTCAACCATTCCTTATACCACTTTTCGGTTTTCGGCTTTATAACTAATATAAATAGTAATAAAATCGTTCATATCGTACGCTAACCTATTATTTTTATTATACAATGTTAGTAATATGTTCACGTGTCGCGTGTTCGATAAATGGTTGGTCATAAATATTATACATTATGTTGCCGTGAGAAACAAATTCTAGTACCTATAAACACCGGTTTCTACGGTAAAGCTAGTTTTTTGCACTAGTCTAAGTAAAAATATGTAAAGTTTTATGCGTAGCCAAGATTCTGCAATCGTAAGTATATGGCAAAAAGCGAGAACGTAGTAACCGCCACCTGGTCGAAAAATTTTTTATTGCATATTCGGAATCAGCGAATTTTTCTGCGTCGACTGGTCTGGGTCCCATAGCTCTACGACGCTTAGAAAAAACTGGACTACGTTGCAAAACGAATGTATTTTTTTGACGATGCCCACATCTAATTGCTGTAAACACCCAAATAGTAGCAATTTTCTAAACGAGTACATTTACGCCAATTTTGTTTTTTCATAAATCAAAGCGTGTGGTGGTAACAGCGTTGCCGAAATTTTGTTCTGTGGCGGTTACAGCATTTATGCATGTAGTGAAAAAATACTAACCAAGTTTACTGCAATTATCCTAAAATAAATTGTCAATGATTGACGTTAACTACATTTCATTCAAAAATTAATTAGCACCAAGCCACAGTAACGACATTTGAAACACAACGTGATGTGGGTACCGCTTGAAGATACAGCAATACAAATGTGCGCTCGCGGCGATGTGCCTCGTGAATACGATCTGTGATTTAGACTACTGGCGATCACCGGAGCGAGTGGGTGTACGTAGTCTGTGTACTCTGTGTGTCCGCGAAGTAAAAATGAATTCCATTGGAATGGAATTTTTAGGTTCCTATTTTAATTTCAAGTGATATTCTGCCTAAGAAAAATGACACCAAGTTTTTATTTAAATAAATAATAACAATTTTATTTTGTACGTTACCATAGTAATGATAACGTTTAGTTATTTAAGTTAAATATTGATGGTTCAGTGAGATTATTTTATAATTGATGTGATAGTTGTGTTCAAACAATTGTTTAAGAATTATGTTGAAAATTAAATAATAAGCAATACTTTCTTGCTAAGCAACAAAGAGCTTCTACTGGTTAAGATTGATATTAAAAATGCCTTCAGCTCCGTCGGTCGCGATGCTTTGTTAACAGAGAAGCAAAAAAACTTACCTGGATTATATTCCTATCTCTGGTAAGGTTACAGCAGCCCTTCAGATTGAATGTACGCGAAGCACAACATATTATTTTCTGCAATAGGTTGTCAACAGGGTGATCCACTCGGGTCCGCCTTTTTTGAGCCTTGCAATCCACTCTGTTAACTCGACACTTGGCAGTAAACTCAACATGTGGTACCTGGACTACGGTAGCCTCGGGGGCGTGGCAGAGTCTGTTCTGAGTGATTTGACCTCCTTAGCTGCTAAGTTTAGAGAAATAGGTCTTGAGCTGAATATGGGAAAATGTGAGCTGTATGTGAGCTCAGTCAATATAAGCAGATCCCAAATTATTAGCAATTTTGAGAGTGTTTGTCCGGGTATCAAGGTGATGAACGCGGATTCTCTTCATATACTTGGAGCCCCTGTATTTAAGGAATCAATGCCTGATTTTGTTGATGCCCAAATTCAACGTTTCTCCTAGCATTCAGACAGTCTGTTCAAGGTCTCCTCGCACATGGCTTTTTTATTCTCTGGTTCTGTCTCATCGTGCCAAAGTTGACGTATGCCTTACGATGCAGTCCTTTTTTGAAAGTTTCCGCAATTGTGTGAAAAGTTGGACTGTTTGATACACACCATAATGCAAAACATCTTAAATATCAAACTGGATGAGAGGCAGTTAATCCAGGCAACTCTTCTAATACGGTTTGGTGGCTTAGGTCTACGGTAGGTGTCGAGTATTGCTATTACCGCTTTTTTATCGTCTGTGCACAGTACGCTTATTCTCGTAGGAAGTATCCTCAATCCATCACAACTTGATTTCGAGGTAGCGTATTTGGCGGAGGCGATAGATGTTTGAAGTTTGGCCTGTCCGAGCGATGCATTGCCATCAGGGCGGGACGTGCAGAGGGCTTTGGATGAGCCTCTGTGCCGCGGGGTACAGTTGGGTTTGCTTGACTCCACCACCTCCTCAGCTGAAAAAGCCCGTCTACTTGCAGCGTCGTAAAGGGAGTCGGGATATTGGCTACAAGATTACCCTTCCAGGAGTTGCGCCACATTGCTGGACAATAATTCCCTAAGGTTGGCCGCTGGGCTTTGCTTGGGTGCGGATATAGTTGTCGCCCACCGTTGCTATTGCGATGGTGAGGTAGACTCCCGGGGTGGCCACGGCCTCTCCTGTCGGAGGACCGCTGGTCGTATACCTTGCTACGCCAGTCTGAATGACGTGATCCGTCTTGCTTTTGCCAGAGTGGGCGTGCCTGCCGAGTCCCCTGGCCTGGCTCGTGACGACGGCAAGAGACCAGCTGGGTTGACGCTCATACCGTGGCAGTTTGGGAGGCCGCCTATTTGGGATGCGACGTGCTTGGACACCCTCGCGCCTTCTACTTCGGTCAGGGTGGCCGGCTTTGGCTGTGGAGGTCTTAAAACATCGGAAGTACACCGGCCTTTGTGGTAGCCATGACTTTACGGCTTTTGCGGTGGAGACTCTGGGGTCATGGGGTCCTAGCGCCCACAAACTTTTTAAGGAGTTGGGGAAAAGGCTTTCTGAGGCAACGGGTGACCATAGGGCTGGCTCATTTCTTGGCCAGAGGTAAGGCATTTCCATCCAGCGAGGAAATTTAGCCAGTGTTATGGGCACTCTCCCACAGGGAAGCGACTTGGGGGATGTGGTAGCTTAAGTTAGTTATTATAATTTTAGGTGTAAGAATGATTTGTGTTTTTTTCCAATACCTGTAAATAGTATTGTTTGTAAATATATTAAAAGTAATACTTACATTCAAAACATATTTTATAGTTTTTGGGTTTAATAGTTTTTGGGTTTAATAGGTAGTGAGTTTTATATCGATAAAAGTTATTAAAGAGACAATTCAATGCCAAAACTGAGGATAAAATCTAAAGAGTTCTAAAGTTTTCACGGGTATATTGAATCTCATTACCTGCAATAATATTATTTCGTTTTAGCAGATAACAATATTATAGTCTGATTAACCCTAAGAGTATTTATGTTTGTTTTAGCATGATACCAGATTGTGATTTTATATAAGATTTTATTAGCCTTTTGAAATGTTATAAGCAACACAGGTTTTAAGTTACTTTCATAATGTTTTTATACAAAGTAATTTAGACTAGCTAGTGTTTGATATATTAAGACTGTAATTGTTGCATCTGAGCTTGTAATTTGTAAGAAACCAGCATTTAAAATTTGTAAACATTTTGAAAATGTATGTTAACAAAAGTTGATTGATACTTAAGTCGTTTTGTTTTCACAGTTTCTTTTTGGCGGTGGACACTTACCACATTTCAGTTAGTCCTATAAAGAACGTAATGACATTTACTTCAAAATTATTGCATCTTCAGAATAAATATGCATCATTACAGCGTTTCTGCTTTATAGACATTTTACTCGTTTCACTATTTTAGTACATTTACTTCTGGCGTTTACAGCGTTTTCGCGTAACGAAAAAAAGAGTTCAACTGTCGTAACCGCCACTAAGTCGTAAACCAGTCTTTTTTGTTAAATATTAAATATGACAGTTGAAAGAAAACCATAAGTTATGAATTAGATCCAAACATCAAGCATTTTCGTTCATAAATGAAAGAGTTATGATTTTTTTTCTTGAAATCGAAAAGTTTTTTGGCTCTGGTGAAAAGTTTGCATTTTGGCGGTTACTACGTTCTCGCTTTTTGCCATCGAATTATTATGATAAGCGATAAGTAATAAATATACCTAGATATTTTTCTAGCAGCAACCAGAGATGGACTAAATCGAACAACGACATAACTGTTATCGATGCGTACGTACTCTCATAAACATACTAACTATATACATACTCGTATTCTCATAAACATACTAACTTCGTAAAATCAGGTAGCCAATAAATACAGGACTCATTTATTGCATGTTAAATTTTATTAATTTCACGAAATTGAACTCTGCGAATGAGGTGTCGGTACAAACCCGAGTTTAGGGTTTCTCGGCGCTTATTTTTAGTTTTTTAACTATATGTAACCTAAACGTAACAATGATAAAATAAAATAAAATAAATAAATATAAGGTTCGAGAAAAAAAAATTGAACGTTTATTGTTACTGTAATGTAGGTAGAAAGTTACCAATTTATATTTCACAAACCATACGCTTTATTTTTAAATATCTAATACTTCCTGTAAAATATTGCCTATAGAGTTAGAGTGTTTCTTATTAGGCTCTGTTCTTTTAATGTGTACAAAATACAAGGTATAAGTAAAATTATGTATCGTTTTGAATATAGTTTGCATTCTTGTAGATTATCTCTAAGTTACTGCGCATTATTTATGAATTAAATTTATTTATCGACTCCTAAAAGACTTATCGATAACAATCATGTCGATGTTTAATTTTGTCAATCTTTCGTTCCTGCTAGAAAAATATCTAGGTAATAAATGTATTAAAATGACAGATTCGAACGTAAAGTCACGTGAACAAGTTCCGTCCTTAATAAGTGAATGGTCCGCGACCCTTCTATCCCTTAGTCGACTCTTACGACGCCGACAGGAAGAGTTGGGATGGCGACAATATGTTACTGCCGTCACCAACCGGCTAGTAGTCATTTCGTGTGAATAGCCCCTTAAAAGCTTTAATTTATGTTGCGAAGAACAAAGAATTCGTGTACGATTTCATGCATGGTCGAATAAATAAGCTCCTATCACGAATTTAGCTACCTTATTAATTGTTTATCGTTTTTTTGCTGACTAAAAGTCGTTTATTGTCGCTGTTTCCTTTGTGAATGGTTATTTTATTTTAATTTCAATGTAAATAATGTCAACCCCCATAGGCTAGTTGGTAGTGACCCTGACTACGAGTCTAGAGGTTCCAGGTTCAAATCCCGGTGAGAGCATTATTTGTGTATTTATTTATCATAAATATTTGTTCCTTAGTCGTGGCTGTCTATGTATTTAAGTATATATGTAACTATCTATTACACATCGTCGCTTGGTGGGTACCAAGAGAGGTTTATCATGTGGGTCATGATAAACCTTAATTGAGCTTACCGTGGGACTAGGGTAATTTGTGGAAGATGTCCCAAGATATTTATTAAATTTGAAGGGTTCACGGAAATAACATGTCTAGTCAATTTAAATTTTAGAAGGAAACTTAACCTTATTTATAATAGATTATGGTGCAAATTTGCTCTGACTTTTAGAAGGATTAAACATGTTCTTTCCGTGGACTCTTCATTTATATTATTTATTTAAGGAATATTATATTTCATACTGTAATTTAGGTAACAGAACCCTTCCAATGTTTGTATTCCTTAGGCAAGGTTAGATACATATATAAGGTCCTAATTAATTAGTTGCAGATATTTTAACACATGATACTTTACATTAAAATAATTAACTTTAAATATAAATTAAGAAATCTTTTCATGTAATTTTTTTGATTTCATTTCCCTAACAAAAAAAATAATTATAATTTCGTCTAAAAAAAATCATCATGTGTGCATTATCACATGTCACAATAACACTGTCTGTCATGTCATCAAACGACACAATCCAACGGAAAATAACATGACATTGACAATCAAGTATTTAATTTATCGACGAGAAGTGGCCAGTTCCAGTTAAGTGGTACGTAAAAGAGGTACTAGAATCTGTTCAATGAGTTTTCATTTAATAATCACATAAACAGGGTGTTTTTACGTAGCAAATTAGTTTTTCCGTTTTCTCCAAAAAAACATCGTAAAAGCTATAATGTTTCACGGTTTAATATACTCCAGAGACCGAGTACTATCAGTTGTAAAAATATCTGCATCTAATAAATTAGGACCTTATATATGTGTAGAATCTGTTCGGGAATTGATGGCCTGTGCAATATAACCGCATTTTACCGGCAGATGCCGTAACTTTCCGCACATACTCTACGTACTACTCTATGTTTGATGTCAGCCTCAGTAGCTTAGTTGGTATTGACACTGCCTACGAAGCTGGAGATTCCAGGTTCGAATCCGGGCATTTATGTATGGTAATTTTAAATGTATTAAAGTTTCTCTATATATATGTAGGTGTAAAACTTATAGATAGGATCCGGAACACCACGCTGCGCTCTAAGACCGAAATAGTGGATGTAGCTTGGAAAGCGGCCAAGTTGAAGTGGGACTGGGCTGGTCATGTCTGCCACATGCCAGACAATTTATGGACCAAGACATCAACGGTATGGGTGCCTGTAACTCAAAGTGAGGACCCGGCAGACCCCGCAGGCGATGGCGGGTTAGCTGAGACTCCTTTTTGAGTGACGGGCCAGATATAGCACAGAACCGGGATGAATGGAAGAAGAGGGGGAGACCTTTGCCCAGCAGTGGGATAGGATGGGCTTATAGTATTGTATATGTATTTGTTATCTTATCTATACATATACACTCGTGGTCAATACGGGTCAGGTGGAATTTGTTGTAGAAAATACTAGAAACATTCTAGGGAAAGTTCTATTCTCATCCAGTAGATAATGATTTTTAGTTTTAGATTTTTAATCTATATTACTTGATTTTTATTTATTTATTTAATCTTTATTGCACAAAAGAAAATCTTATCGTACAAAATATATGTATTTATCATCATCGTAGTATATGTATTTGTTACCTTATCTATACATATACACTCGTTGTCAATACGGGTCAGGTGGAATTTGTTGTAGAAAATACTAGAAACATTCTAGGGAAAGTTCTATTCTCATCCAGTAGATAATGATTTTTAGTTTTAGATTTTTAATCTATATTACTTGATTTTTATTTATTTATTTAATCTTTATTGCACAAAAGAAAATCTTATCGTACAAAAGGCGGACTTAATGCCACAGAGCATTCCCTACCTGTCAACCTTAGGGCAAAACAGAAAATAATGTAGGCGGTGCAACTTGCAAACTTAATAAAAAGACAAACTAAGATAGATTTTTATAGTGTTGATTTAGTATACAGGGCTACTTTTTCACCGGTACAATAAATTTTCCCACATATTTGGTATCGATAATAGATTACATTTATCAAATAAAATTGTCATTTTTTTTTTCATTTATTATTAATTTATCCTTCATGCAAATGCAAAATAATGGGCCTACTAATGATAAGACGTCATCGGGGTGCGGGACGCAGAGGGCGGCGGAAAGGGGTGAGCGACCTGCGCACGAGTTGGCAACATAGCAGTTACCTCAATCTCGGTGACTAGGTCAGGGACCGTCAGTGTCACGGTTGACGTAGGTATGTGCGCACGCGCCGCATCGTACTACCTTCAGTCGGAAATTGCTCGTACGAAATGGTTCGTAGTTATTTTCTCATTGGGGAAAATGCAGTGGCAGCCCAGCGGCTATACGCTGAAGAAAGTGTGCCCCACCTGGAAAATGCCAGTGTTATAGCTATGGCCAGCCAGGTCAACAGATTTGACCCCGTGTGACTGTTTTTGTGGGGTGAGGGTAGGCCCAAAATTTAAAAGACTTAAAAAATCTAATAATAAGTGCATTTGATGAACATAAAAGTGAGAACTACAGACTTGTGTTGGGAAATATCGAAGGAAACATTCAAAAACGGGCAAGAGTGTGTTTAGATAACCACGGCCAACATTTTGAACACTTGCTTAAGTATGTGAATTAATTAATTAGTATGAGAAATGGACTCCATTAATCAGGTATGTTTTTTTTATTCCAATCATTGTGCATAAAGTTGATTTCAAGTTTTTAAATACGCCTCAATGAAGAAAGTTTCTGTCCTTAGTGCAAGTATGAAGGAAGATTTGGGATCAAGTAAAATTTTTTTGCCAAGTCATAATCATAAATTAATTATCATTGTCGCTTTTCTAAGCCGCCATGCCACGTGCGATGACGTTGTAAACAAACAGTTGCCAGTTCGTGTGTTTTGCTAGTTATGTACATTGATAATGCGTAATGCGTCCAATTTTCTTATTAGGTTTGCGGATAAGTTCAAACATCGGTATTTTAGTTTTTTTGTTCTAAAGGCGTAGTAACAAAAAATGTTAGTATTCTGTAACTTGGACTACTATTACGTATGTTGATTTATTGTAGTGGTGAAAAAATAACCCTGTATAGTAGTATATAGTATAGTGTTAACTTTATAAATAAATAAAAAAAAGTAAATATTTTGTCTCAAAACATAATAATGTTTTAGTAACCCAAAACGGCATAAATGCAAATATATCGCATGAATCGCATCCCAAAGCACGAATTAATTTGAAATTAAGTGATGTAGAGAACAAAGACCCAAGGGATCTAAGAGACAGTTTCCTTCCTCCTGCGAAAAGGGGGTCGTTCCGGTTATTATTTTATTCATATCTCTATATAGGATGATTACAAGGTCGGGATCTCAACTGTGAAAAATTAAAAGTAAAAAACTGGCCAAGTGCGAGTCGGACTCGCGCGCGATGGGTTCCGTACCATTATCAATTTATTATTAAAAAAATACAGTTAAATCAACCTACCTCAAAAACTAAAAGAGATAATTTAATCAAACCAAAAATCGTTGATAGAGTTTATTAATGTGCATAACATATATTTTTTTTAGAATTTTATATCGCGTAGTTTAAAAAATAGAGGGGGGGGACACATTTTTCAGACTTTGAGAGCTGATATCTCGAAAACGATTTGCTTAAATTTAAATAAGATTTATAAACCTTCATATCATTTTCAAAGACCTTTCTATTAATACCCCACA
>JALPQI010027915.1:0-14948 GCA_025490895.1 Thaumatotibia leucotreta | reverse complement strand
CTGGATCTCCTGTCTTGTGGTCGTTGGGCTTCTTATAGAGCTTACATGTTGCGCAGCTGGGACGTTCTCCTTTGAGAGGGCACGCCTTGTCCGAATGTCCTATACTACAACAATGTGCACATGTTTGTTCTGGTTGCTTACAAGTCTTGGCGGCGTGGCCATATTGCTGACATTTGAAGCATCTAGTGACAATAGTGAAGTCTTTCACAGGACAAGATGACCAATTAATGAAAAACTCGGCCCTGAGTAATGAGAGCTTTGCGGATTAGGGCTGGTACTTCTATGACGTAGTTACAGGTATCCGCATCTTTCTTACCAGACTTATGGCTTAGTTTAATACTAGTTAAGATGTTGTCCCTAGTTAAGTCTGTGAGCTTGTCGGCAAGATTTTGGTCATACAAGCAATTATAAACATCTTGTTCTCGTAGAGCTGCCGGTACGCCCACTATTACAACTCTGGGCCTGCGCTTAAAGGGTTCATCGACGGTGAGGTCCGGGGAAGTGGTCTTGAAAGTCCGTTTCAGTTTTTCGATATCATCCTTGGAGTCGGTGCTAATGATAACTCCACCATTTCTTACTTTACGTAGTGCTCTGACGTGGAGTTTCAATTGTCCGGGATTAATCAGCGTTTGTACTAAGCTCTTCGTATCTTCGCTCGATTTGGAATTATCTTTAGGGTAGATTGCGACTGAGCTCAAATTGCTAGGACGGATCTGACTATTATTATTCGTTTTTACCATGTCGGCGAAGGAAGGCGGCGCATCGGTAGCAGGTCTGGTTGAAGTCTCGACCGTTAGTTTGAGGGCTCGGATGGATTCAGATAGGTCTAGCTTTTCTTCAAGAGAATGGAGGTCACGTTGTTGTAGCAATGCTTTCTGTTTAAGTGCCTGATAATTAACCGCCAAGTTTCCAGTACCATGGGCTACTTTACGGCAGAGATTGTGGATTTTTAATTTTTGGTCAGAGTTCAATTTACCCTCGGTCGAAATGCAACATATTTCATTCAGACACTGCTCAATGGCACTCATCCAGTTCTGAATTTTCGGCGTAGATACAGCGTCGAGGTTGCTCTGCACTCTAGCACTTGTCGTTAGGTCATCTTGATTTCTGGCGGTTGAAGGTACTGGAGTGGAGGGAGGGCTACGTTGCATCTTCGAACTTCTGGAAAATGGGCTGTTGTCACCCATTGTTAACTCGATGGAAACACTATGAGTCCATTTTTATTTGCACTGCCCGATCACGTGTGACACAGATCGTGAGAATCGAGGTCAATATTTAATTCGTACGATTTTAAATTGCAAAGTAATAGGTAATAACACGACTGTTTGCCTCGACGGATTAATGAGCAATGTTTTAACTTATCCGCAAACCTAACAGGAAATTTGGACGCATTGCGCATTATCAATGCGCATAACTAGCAAAACACACGAACTGGCAACTATTTATTTAAAACGTCATCGCACGCGGCATGGCGGGTTGGAAAAGCGGCGGCGGTAATGTGCATCGAGTATCAACTTATCATTATGACTTGGCAAAAATATCTTACTAGATCCCAAATCCTCCGTCTTACTTGCACGGGCTTAGGCCCGTCAAAATAAAGAATTTTTCTGTGTGTTATAAATAAATAAATAATAAATATATCTTGGGACATCTTACACAAATCAACCTAGTCCCAAGGTAAGCTCAATTAAGGCTTGTGATGTGGGTACTAGGCGACGATATATATAATAGATAGATACATATAGATACTTAAATACATAGACAACCATGACCAAGGAACAAATATTTGTGATAAATAAATACACAAATAATGCCCTCGCCGGGATTCGAACCCGGAACCTCCAGCTTCGTAGGCAGGGTTACTACCAACTAGGCTACGGAAGCTGACAAATTTGTCGAATGTTTTAAATTATGTCTGGGAAACGTGATAAAATTACAAAGTAGCACAGAAACTTTCTTTATTGAGGCGTATTTCAAAATTTTAAATCAACTTTATCTACACAAATATCGTTAAGTGCTCTAAAATGCGTCCAGAAACAATAGACAATGACCAGCATTACCCACCATCAGAACTTGGCACATACATAAAGTTAACATTATATACGATTTTTCCGGAGGTTATGAGTTTTTAAATTTGGAACAGCTGTCAGATTCAAGTGGGGTGCCTATTCTGGTATCTATAAATATTCAGCCAGTCATCAACACAATAAGTTAATTCAGTATATTTTTTAGTAACAATCGGACGATATTTTCATATCGAGTGACACAAGAATAGGGACATCATTCGATTGTCTATGATTTAAAAAAAATACAGAAATTCAAATCGGTGCCATTCCTGCCTTTTGTTTATTGCCTTACAAGTGAAAAATTGTGAAAAGTTGTAAATACTTTGTGATAATACTGATAATTATTTAATAATGAGTGGCAGTGACTCGGATAACGATATGAGCACTCCGCCGGACATACTCAATGCAGCTATGACAGCAACTAACAACCTGTTGCCGCAAAAGTCGAGAGCCAAGTATGAGAAGGCTCTGTTTCTGAACGCATCTTAGAGCACTTATGATATGTGTGTAGATAAAGTAGTGTATGCAACTATACGTAATCAGGCATTACGTACAGTTGCATAAACTACTATTATGTACAATGATTGGAATCAAAAAAACATACCTAATTAATGGAGTCCATTTCTCATGCTTATTAATTAATTTACATGAATGTTTCCTTCGATATTTCCCATCACAAGTTTTCACTTTTAAGTTCATCAAAATGCTCTTATTATTGGACTTGGGCCTCTTCAACGTATACTCGCCGTTTCACCTCACCCCACAAAAAAAGTCACACTGGGTCAAATCTGTTGACCTGGCTGGTCATAACACTGGCATTTTCCAGGCGGGGCACACTTTGTTCAGCGTTAGAGTTTACTCTATACATAAAGCATTTTATCACGCTCACATGATGCTCCAGTACATCATGAATCAAGCGCCGAGCGCCTACTTTACGTATCGAGTAAACGCTAACTTAATCGTTACTTGCCAAATCATGACACTTGCCTTTTTCTTTGGCTTGTTAATATCGCAACCATACTTATATTTATACAATCATATTTTTTCAGTTAAATATTGAAATACAGTTGAAGATTGGGAAGATACTTCAGCGGAAAGAACCTAATGAAAATGTAACGGAACACGTTTCAAGAAAATGGTATTGAACTTGGTGACAAGAAACATTCATATATTTTTAATGAAGTACAATGTTTATATACTATTTAATTTTCGACATTATTATGAGCTGTGTTTTGCCGAATAAATATTGTTACTGAATACAAGTGATGAAAGTGAGCATTTTCTACATGAGTGTCGGCGATCGAAACCGACAAGAGTTAAAGAGGTCTACATTTCAACACCAACATCAAACTATATTATGCGAATGCATTATGCGAGAAAATATCTGCATACAGTACCAACCAGACTGTGCAGAAAAATAGGGGAGAGTGGGGTACAGTGAATAAAGGTGCACTGTGATAATTTTGCATTAGCTTTATTTATCGCTTTAATAATCCGGTATTCTTTTTTTACGAATTTGCTCATCTGTGTGATACTAATATTGGAGTAACTAAATAACGGAAGATACTTTCAATTATACCTGAAAAGTCTTGTTCTTGGTTTTTTTACCTCAAACTAGGAACTGTTCTGTGATTTTTGATTGAAGAGGTAACTTTAGTTCACTTTTTTATAATGAAAATGATTTTAAAGCTACATGTAAATTATATACTTGTGCTGGAAAATGTGTCCTCTAAGGAATAGGTGGGACAATAAGGTATGTAGAAAATTACAAATAAAAATAACACCACTACAACATTTGTAAAAAAAAGGGATCCACTGTACCCCACTCTCCTCTACTATGAAAATTCAGTCTTGCACTCGCGCAGAAAAATATCACATTCTGTGGAGTGAATGTTTGGCCACCTTGTACGACATGACAATTTCATCAAAAATCTAATAGAAGGGCAGATAGAAGCAAGGAGGGGAAGGGGAAGGCCGCGAAGGGCGTATGTAGACCAACTGAAGGAAAAGGCACAGGTCAGGTCGTACAAGGAGGTAAAGGAATTGACGGACGACAGAGAGAGATGGCGATTACTCCACCGACAAGGGCACAGCCCTTAAATAGGATGATGATGATGATGGTGGAGTGAAGTTCAGGTAGAGTTCTTATGAAAACTGTCACCACTCTTAGTAACCTCGTATGTCACTATTGAATCGGAACTGAGATACGTACGCACTATAGGAGTATCTTAAAGTCCGTTGGCTCAACTGCTACTTTTATTCCTATGTAAAATAAGAGTGACAGCTGGTAACCACAGTTACCAAAAGCTATTGAGTGGCTTTTATGGATCGAATATTCGCTGTATCGAAAATCGTAGAAATAATGTATCCTAAAATCAAAATTAATGTTTCGATTGGACAATCGACGTATATTTGTGACCGAGATTGTCATCCCATAATCTCGGTCACAAATATACGTTGGCTCGACTGCTACCGGATCGAATATTCGCTGGGTCGAAAAGTGTATAAACGAGATCATAATTGTAATTGGTTACCGGCGCAAACATCACACTTGTAAACAAAATGTAAAAATTGTCTCACTTGTACTCTGTTTGGTTAGGTATTTTAAAAAGGAAAAAAATCTTGCACTATCTTTTTATTGAAAAATGCATTTAAAAATCCAAACTAGGTACTTAATGAATCAAAACAATGTAAATCACTGTATTCCTTTGTTATATTAGGTATATTTGGTAAAACTTATTTTCTACTTGTAGTTTCAATAAAAAGATACTGCAAGATTGTTTACCTTTTTTTAAATATCTAACCAAACAGAGTATAGAATATAGAGCAAGAATATATTATGTATATAAAAACTATAATATGTATGTGTCAACCATTCGGCAACCCATTATCTCGATTACATCGTTAATAGTAGCCCCAAACTTTGGTATTAGGTACTATTCGTCATCTATTTACTGAAGTATTCCTACATGGATATAAAACAATTTGTACATAGCACAGACGTTGATACAAGAACAGACGAGGCGATGAACTTTCGATACTCAACAGATTGAAACCTATGTTTTAGCTATGCATATATTTAGGCCACCAATATTTAAATTTAGCGAATATTAGTTCTCAGCAGAAGAGTACAGAAGAGTAGGTAGGTACTGTAGCCGTGCCATGAGCTGGAAAGTAAAGGATACGTAATTACGTAAGGTTTTACTCGATACGTGCATTCTATCGTGCTCGCGCTTACAAATAGGAGCGAGCGCGATGGCCTGCTCAACGTATTTAATAAAACCTAATGTTACCGATACTTGTAAAGTCATGGTACGGCTACTGTTTATTATATTTACTGTATCGTTGGCCAGTAAGTTAGGGTTTTCGATCTTTTGCAGGCAACGCTATATAGGCGTGTGGTCCAAACAGCTGTCAGATTCATAGGCACTGAACATGAAATATCGAAATTCTAATTGTATTTGGAGGTAACCGTTATAATGGCGGGACCGGATCCTGAATTCGATCGATTCATATTGCATTATTTAGTACTGAATTTGTACTATTTAGTACCTGTTGTAAAAAAAATTGTACCTCTTCTATTTCAAAGTTATATTCAATCAGTCTGGTCCCGCCATTATAACGTTATAATGGCGGAACCAAATCCTGAATTCGATCGATTCATATTGCAATATTTATTTAGTACTGAATTTGTACTTTGTGGTACCTGTTGTAAAAAAATAATGCCTCTTCCATTTCAAAATTATACTTCAAACAGTCTGGTCCCGCCATTATAACGTTATAATGGTGGGACCAGGTCCTGAATTCTGTCCATATTCTGTCGATTCATATTGCATTATTTAGTACTGAATTAGTACTATTTGGTATTGATACCTCTTGTAAAAAAATTAGTACCTCTTCCATTTTAAAATTATATTTCAAATAGTCTGCTTCAAATGATCTGGCGGAACCAGACTATGTCAAATATAATTTTGGAATGAAAGAAGTACAATTTTTTTTACAACAGGTACCAAATAGTACAAATTCAGTAAGTACTAAATTATGCAATATGAATCGACAGAATATGGACAGAATTCAGGACCTGGTTCCGCCATTATAACGTTATAATGGCGGGACCAGACTATTTGAAGTATAATTTCGAAATGTCTCGCCATTATCGTTATAATTACATTTGGATCGTTACATTTGGAGTTTATTAATTTCATAAATGTATGATGACTAGAAAACGGTCGCCGAACTGAAGATTGGGCCCTAAAACAGGAACTCAAAATGACTGACACTAAACAAAATTACTAGAACTTTGTTCATTTCATCCTTTCGTAGATTGGCTACCAAACCAGCTTCGAAAGGGGATTAAAATCCCAATAGGTAACTGGCTTTAAATCGGGACTTATCATTACCGGTTTGTAACCAGGTTTGTACCAAATCCAGATACGAGATGGGAAAGTTAGTCCCATTTCATCCTACCAGACGGGAAACTATATTTCCCATTTGGCAGCCAGCTATCAAATCCGAATACCAAACGGTAAGTACTAAAAGCATTTCATGGGAATTGACTCGGAAACGTTTATTTATTTTAGAAAACATTATTCCTTATGTAATGGTTTTAAGAATAAATAAACCACAAAATATATAGAAAATTCAATTCGCGTAGTATTTATTTTGACAGTTTGTTGGTCCTTACGCCATATCACCGCCCCAGTGTCAGAAAAAAATATTAAAAACCCTCACTGAGGAAGCGGCAGTGAGAACAGCCAACGATCATCTACATATATATGTATAGGTATATTTGTTAATTTTACTTACATAGGATCTATATCTACTCTTTGTTTAGTGAGCGAGAAAAAAGTCGACAAATCATCCCTTACTCGCCTCCTGTGGAACCAGTAACCGTACCATGAGCTGCCCCTGCGTTATTAACGCGGACTTACATAGGTGCTTTCTATACGGGTGGCTCGCCCCAAGACGCGATTACGGGCGGGATGGAAAGTAAGTCCGCGTTAAAAACGCAGCGGCAGCTTATGGTAAGCACACAGTGCCTGAAAGTATCCTTTCCCTCTCTAGTACGTTTTGTAGATACTAGGTTCAAGATGTACCTACCTACCTACCTTCAACAATTTATAATAATACATTCTGTTGCAATGCTATCAGACAAACATCTACAGCTAGGAAAACAGCCACTATCAACCATTTGACCATTGCCGTCGGCTATACTAAATAGGTGGCCAAGAAACAAATACCTACATTCCCGTGAGGTTGGAATACAGAGTCCCTCTAAAAGGTTTTTAAATGTTTCAGAGCGGTCGATAATAGTACATTGTGCATCTAGGGAGGTAAGTACAGTATCACTAACGAGAGTGTTAGAAGCCCGACGCCGTAGGCGGAGGGCTTTTGATGACTCGAGTTAGTAGGTATGCCTCTTACCGATTGTGATGCATACAATGTTTTTTATAACACTTGCAGACAAAGAATATGTTATGAGACGAAATATTGGTATTCCCTAAGGAATTTCACTTTTCTATTACTCCCACTGCAATATGCACAAGCAATGGCGCGCTTAGAAAGCAAATGTGATGAAAAATGTGAAACCGCGTAAAATAGTAGGTATTAGCTACTGTAACATGCCTAGGTAGTAGGTACTTCTGAAACATGAACTAAACTCTAGGGGGTCTAACTACACTGCATCCTAATACTCCTGAAACCTCTCTGACAACGGAAATACAGCACCTTGTTTATATGGTATAAAGCATCCGAAAATTGAGCGTCCAGCTGTTCGCCTGTGTCTGGAAAATCTTCGTTGCGTTTGTATTTAAGTAAGTACTCGTACCTAACCTACTTTTAATTGATATCGGACAATCTAATTAGCATCTTATGGGATGGTAGGCGAAAATGTAGGTAAACTTAGACAGGATAACACTATCCTTACATATTATGTAATGTAAAATGTTAGTTGGAGACTAACATAGTAGGTATGTAGGCTAACATTTAGTAATATAAATGTTACTCCAGCAAGGTCTAAAATCTAAATGTCCGATAAACCACTAGTACATCATCAGTATCGTAGTTGGTAATAAAGCAAGTCGGCAAATGTCCATCAGATCATTCAATTTGGTCTACTACTACGTGTCTAATGAATATATTTCTTCAATCTTCTAACTCCATAGAACTACTCAAAATACCTACACATTTTATTACTTATTATACTTGAGGCCCTAGCACATCTTGTACAACAATATTGGCAGCAATTTGTGACCTGCTCGCAACTTCTCATCTCTTTTGAATCAATGTAATCAAAAAGGGACGGGTAGCCGCGACAAGGTTCCTGTCATGCACAATATGTGCTAGTGCCGTTGATCAAGTATAATACTATGAATTTCTTAGGTCAATCTATACTCGTAATTATATTGCCACATTGTTCCTAGCGAATAGAGACCCGCTGCGGTAAATACTAGTGTTTTGGGACATAAGTAACTTTCTTTGATAACTTTTTTATTTACCAGTAAGTAGCTGTACCAAAAAATATAATACTCTAAAGAGTTGTACATAACGGCGACGGATAGGTATTACCCGAAGAGTACGGGAATAACTTCTTTACTACAGCTGTTGTTATATCTGTACAGTTAAAAGTAGGGATTTTAATACCAAACCAACAGTTGGTTTTGCTTCACAAATATACAATACAATATAAAGTCATTTCCTAATTGGCGCCCTCTAGTTAGAACTTAGACCATTTAGAAAAGCTGTTCTTTTAACTGGCGCCATCTAGTTTATTGATGAGTAATGATTGTACAACTGACATTGGGTACTGACGGGAGGTGTAGTAGTGTGCGTTACAGGGTAAAATTACATAATTTTCTAGTTTTTGCATTATTGCGATTTAGAAGAACAGTATTTTGTGCAGGTTGCTATCAATTTGTACATTAGATTTTTTGCTCCTTGCGCGTATCTCAAAACATGTTAACTCTGATCTTCGGTTTAGCAGAAAATGACGAAAATATGGTGTTCGTGCAATTGTAGCGCCATCTTTTAGCAGATAAGCGGCAGGGATAGGGTCGAATCCATCGTAATGTCTATTAGATGCTTAGCCAAGTTGTCAATCGCTAACGCTTAGTAGCGTATCGTAGTTTACACTCCTTGTCACTCTGTCTTATTAGTGCGACAAGTAGTGACATTTTTCACAATAAGTTTTGTTTGTCAATTTTATTGACGATGTGACATGATTTCCAGGATATAAAAAATTTGGCGGCCCATTTTTTATTAGATCTATAGCATACAATACTAAATAAGTTATATTTTAATCATATAATGTTTAAGAATAACAATTTTAATTTACTAATATTTTAACGAAAACAAGTCATCAGAACAAAGCAATTAAAAGTTTTCAGACAGGACGTTCTGAAGTTGTTTATTTAGGTTAGAGTGTACCTTCTTGCAACAGCGTGATAATTAAGTAGGTAAGTACTTTATTTGATATTTTTGCACCGTAATAAACTTTTTAAATTAATTTAAAAACAAACGATATGCAAAACGGGGAAATAGGTATTTAATGCATTTGTTTATTCCCAATGTTACCATAATTATACTCGTTTAACTCAAACTCGAAGAAAATTAACTTTTATAGGAGTGGCGATAAATATAAACGCGACTGAAGAGATTGCTTTAAATCATCACGATAGTTACGAATTTCCTTTTCGCACGTATATCGAAGTTTTTCAGTACAACTACAGATAACCCTCCGAACTTCCAAAGTTTCGAACTGACAAGTAATGAACAACTGCGTAAAAACGCACCGTTTGTACCTACTTGAAATTAAATTTACCACCATTAGAGTTGTTGAATTTGATGTTTACTCACCAGTTAAATTTATTGCCTCTGTGGCACAACAACGGTTAGGTACAGTCACGTCTAAAAATATGTATACAGTTCAGAATATAGTTATGCCCAATGCCCATGATATGAAGTTAAAAATCCCCTAAATTTCCATTAATAAGATCTGATCAACCAACTTTGGAACACCAAATTTTTCATAAATTACTTATTTTTACACCTATACAGGGTGTAGTCTAATACGGGCGAAGCTCTTAACAGGTGTTACTTTACGACATAATAAGTACATTCAAATAACTTTTACTTAAAATTAGAGCAACAAAATTTTCCATACAAAAAAATTCGGCGCGCAATGTAGAGCAACATACGCGAGTTAAGCACTCGTTGACAGCTATAGTCCGTGGGCTAGTCGGTCAGAAATTAGAAAACGGTATAATTTGGGGGTACCAAGTGTCCTTTTTACAGTAGTTAGACATAGTCATAAGGATGTTAAAGAAGTATGATAGACATCTCAAAGTGGTAGCTAATAGGCATACGGGCTATTTCAAGATTTCCGTTGTATGACAGGTATGGTTAAAATTAGGAGGTACAAATTTTCCTTTTCACGGCTGTTAGGTAAGCTTATAAAAACGTCAAAAATGCAAGATTGCCATTTATAAATGCTACCTAACAAAAATGGGGGCCAATTAAAGATGGTGGATCTCAAGTTTTACAAAATCAAGTATATCTCGAGAACTATTAAATATATCTAATTACTCTCTTGAACAAAATTAAAGGCATATCTGTAAGCTTCATATTTTGCATATACACCATATTGCTAAAACCAACCAATAATTAATTATGACCAAATTTATGAAAATTTCGTGATTTTGATTTTTTTTGTGTCGTGTTTTTACATAGTAGTCATGACGCTAGAAAAATTTAATATTTTTTTAAAGATAGTGTATTTAATAAGCTTTAATTTGATGTATATAACTTGTTGGCGGTATTAAAAAAAAAGACCCATAAAAAATATTTAAATGAATTGTAGTCATAATCCACCATATACTTAGTGATTTAAGAGGCGATGGAAGTGCCACGCGTAAATAATAGTGCTTATTTCAAATAACCAAGATTGAAATATATAAAAAACTTAAATTAAATAACAAATCTTAAATCACTAAGTATACGGTGGATTATGACTACAATTCATTTAAATATTTTTTATGAGTCTTTTTTTTAATACCGCCAACAAGTTATATACATCAAATTAAAGCTTATTAAATACACTATCTTTAAAAAAATATTTAATTTTTCTATCGTCATGACTACTATGTAAAAACACGACACAAAAAAAATCAAAATTACGAATTTTTCATAAATTTGGTCATAATTAATTATTGGTTGGTTTTAGCAATATGGTGTAAAATCAAAAAAATCAAAATCAAAATATTCTTTATTCAATTAGGCCCAGCAACGAGCGCTTTTGAATCGTTAAACTAAATAGCGAATGAGTGAAAAAAAAAAAACTACCTCCGGTTCTAACCCTACACCACTGCCTGAGAAGAATCCGGCAAGAAACTCAGCGGGACTTTCTTTTTTCAAATAATAGTTTTATAACATCTTACGGCTAACATGCATTAATTAAAAACGAAACATAAATTTGATTTAATATAAATACAGATATAGTACATTAACTAGAGATGAAGTCTCTAATATTTAGTCAGAACAATTATATAAATTTAATGAATTTTGAGAAATGTATAGATGTAAAGATATATGTAAAAGGGCATACAATTGTTTTTAGTTAAACGTTAAAATTTGCGTTATTATACTGCTAGAGATGTAAAGGTCTCTAGTTGTCAGAGTAAAAAGAAAACAAACGGATACATTTCACTAAATGTTTCATAGATGTATAAGGTCTCCATGCGTCATAATATTAAATAATCATAAATAAACAAACATGTAGCGAATTCAATTTCTCATATCAAGAACAGCAGGAAAATTGTTTGAATTTAAGCCATGAGTGAGCTTGATTAGACCGGTCTCCGCAAACAGCACCCGTTCACGAGTATGACGCGTATCTCAGCCATCGCCTCCCTCAACCTTCTTTCGGGAAAGTGGCGACCCGATCAACGACGCCACCGTAAGCAGAGACCTTAAAGTGAGCATGACTGTGCAAGCTATCAGGCAGACAATATAATTTAAATACTATGAATGCTGACCATATTTAGTTTCATGAGAATTTATATTCGTACTTGCCCGTTACATATATGACAACTATCACAAGAAAAAAAAATAGAAATAGAAATAACTAGGACAGAAAATCTGAATACAAAATTAAAATTACTTAGGTGTAAAGGACTCTAAGTGTCGACATAACATTACACATTAAACATTAAAATAGGAAAAATTAAAATAAAAAGTTAATCTCGGAGATGTATAAAGTCTCCAAGTGTCAAGACTACATATTAGTAATACGGGAAAAAAAAAAAAAAAAGTGTAAGATAATGACTATCTTACGTCAGATCTATAATTAATGGTAACAATATGAAACACTAGTATGATAGTAAACATTCACTTATGTATATGATTTACCGAACACGTTAAGGTACTGGCTTAAAAGCATCCTTATCATTTATAAAGTCGTTAACGGTATAATACGCCTTACTTATCAAGTAGCGCTTAACCTGAGACTTGAATTTATGCTGTGGCAAATTTGTTAAATCACTAGGAATTTTGTTATAAAAACGTGTACAGTTCCCAACGAAAGACGCACTAACCTTACGGAGACGGTGGGCCGACACAGCCAGCTTATGTTTATTCCTAGTGTTAAAGTTGTGAACATCACTATTCTTCTTGAATTCATGAATGTTTTTACGAACATACATAATATTGTAAAAACATTCATGAATTCAAGAAGACGTATACGCAAAATATGAAGCTTACAGATATGCCTTTAATTCTGTTCAAGAGAGTAATTAGATATATTTAATAGTTCTCGAGATATACTTGATTTTGTAAAACTTGAGATCCACCATCTTTGATTGGCCCCCATTTTTGTTAGGTAGCACTTAAAAATGGCAATTTTGCATTTTTGACGTTTTTATAAGCTTACCTAACAGCCGTGAAAAGGAAAATTTGTACCTCCTAATTTTAACCATACCTGCCATACAACGGAAATCTTGAAATAGCCCGTATGCCTATTAGCTACCACTTTGAGATGTCTATCATACTTTTTTAACATCCTTATGAATATGTCTAACTACTGTAAAAAGGACACTTGGTACCCCCAAATTATACCGTTTTCTAATTTCAGACCGACTAGCCCACGGACTACTAATTTCAAAAGCAGATGACATATCTGCCATATCAACAATAACAAATGTTCGTACCTACATTGCTGCACTGATAATCTTAAAAAAATTCTGTGGGGTCTAAATTAAGAGTGACTGTTAAAAAACCTTGTAATCCATGATTACACTAATGAATCCCATGCCTGGTTTAATTAATCGCCCGTATTAGATTTACAGACTGTATAGTAACTAGCTACTTGCCAGGTTATAATTTATACACTTTCCCCTTCTTCATAAACGTATAACTTAGCAAGCCGCTAAGTATTGTTTGTTCCTCTCAGTCTTAAAGACATATTGATAAGAGCGAAAGGGACAATACTTAACGGCTTGCTAAGTTAGTGGATGTTTATAAATAAGGGGGTTTATGTTTCCAGCGACATCTATCTCTCTTCATATGAAATACGAACACAAGCCGCTTTTCACGACTCTTGTGAGTTCAAGGTTTTACGGCATCTCTCGGACTTACGAGGTGACGGGTGCTGGAAATTATTATATTGATGTAAAACTAGATGGCGCTATTAGTGTTTGCTGGTAACTTAAGTTTACATTTAAATTTTTCTTTGAATGTAAATTGATTTATTGATATTAGTAGGATATTTATATAGTACAAGCTCCGTATAAAAATAAATATTTTGTGTAGTGTACCGCCATTTTTATTCAATATGCTCTATGGTGTTCGCCTTGCATAATTTGTCAACGTCACATTTTTGACATTCAGTCAATACTTGAAAAATACAATTATTTGTGTAAAGCTCATGTTAATTATTAATTATTTGTAGCGTTTTGTACAGTAAGTTTATTGTTTGTATTTGAAACAATCATGGCTGAAAATTTACCTATGATACCCGGAAAAGAGTAAGTATTTACCTTTAACATAGAAAATGTTAGTATGAGGAACAAAACCAGAAAAAATACAATAGTAATTCCATACCGACTCAAATATTAGATATCTTTAAAGGCTCGTTCGGTGTAAGTCTGTACTTTTAGGTATTTAAATAAACGTAAACAATTGATACATTTTCGGGTACTTACAACATCAATTGGTTAACTTGGTTGGTACTATACCACCTTGATCTGTCACTGATCGAACCCAACCTACTTTATTTGACCGTATTATGTTTTCATTTTCTCTAAACTGGCTCAAGGAGCTATTTGAGGGTAGATTCTGTTTACGTTTATTTAAGTACCTACTCGTAAAAATAGACTAACATACTCACCTGTACCTGTAACCGTATCATAAAATTGGAAATTAAAGGATATGTTAACGCCTGGTAACACTGGCACCGGCGTTGATCAATCCAGATGACCGTCAGTAGCGAATCAGACGGCAACGAGAGCGCGACAACAGCGCCCTGGTTGCGCGCACACGACACCAGACGCATAGGTGCACCGAGACTGCAAATTATCTTGCTTTTAAATAACCGCTGAACACGCCTCTGCACGTGTCCTAGACATAAATAAGAACCTCTATCTACCGATTGTACTTTATCGATAATTAAAATGGTAAACTTTATAACCTTTTTACTTAGAGGCGTAAATGGGTTTTACTCGATACGTAATGATTTATTTATTTTATAAATCGTATTCGCACTGACATATTCGAGCAATGGCTTGCTTTACGGATCGAGTAAAACCTAACGTTACCGATACTTGCACAGTCATGGCATAGTTACTGTAGCCGTACCATTAAAGTAGCGGCATCGTAAGAAGTCGTTTTTGA
>JALPQI010027914.1:0-17446 GCA_025490895.1 Thaumatotibia leucotreta | reverse complement strand
TTTTAAAATTAAGATACACCAAAAATTGTATTCGTAACTTTCTTAGATGTACGCCAAGTACGGCGTCACGTACCCGACATTCTCGTGGAATGCACCTGGTCCATTCATTCTTAGCTGTTTTATCTAAGCTGCGTAGTAACGGCAGTAGGAATACATTTGTCACCATCCCAACTGTTCCCGCGAGTGTCCTAAGATTCAACTTTGGTATTGAAGTGTCGCTGACTTGACATTTATTAAAGGGGTCAAAATTCTTATCGTTGTCTTGTTTCATACCACTATGTCACGCTTTTAGTTGCTGTTTCGGTTCAGTGTATTAAAAAAATCCGATGGACTTGTATTTCTTTTTCACGCAAGATTTTAATTCATTATATCAGAAATTTAAAACAAAACATCATCTCATAAATCACCACTGCGTCACGTTTTTTAGGGACACAAAATAAGACAACGAAAAGAATTTTGACCCAAAGATAGATCATCTTCGACACTACTACTGCGATTGTCAACTCACTTGCCCTGCTTGGCGATTATGGGCATTATCTCCTATTGCAAATATTAAATTTTTTTGTAAGGTATCGTCTCTGAACTGGAATTTGTAGATAAATTTGGTCGAATACTGCAGATATATATACTTATTTAAATACAAATATTTCGTTTAATTACTTATTTACTATATTACACTGCGCCAACGAAAAGACCTTATGCAAAAGCATGGTTTATTACAAGTTACAGCATATTTCCCGCAGCGAAAATAATATAATAATAATAATAAAAAAAAAATCTGACGCCGTCACTGTCAGACGTGCTTTTATACTTTCTTAGAAAATTTTGATAAATAATGTATTTTACCGGCATTTATACGATATTTTTTACCATCTCGTCATGGAAAAATTGCCCTTTTGACAGTACAATTTCGTTCAAGGGTACAAGGGACGACAGCGATCAGACATGCCTCTGATTTGTGCTAATATATAAATGTCGCTAAAAGATTTAAGAAATGTATACACGTAGCAAAGCACGCCAAGATAAAGCGTCTCCACCAATCGCACGCCCAAGACCTTCGTCCGCCTCATCGACATCAGTCTCCTGGCAATCTTCGTCGGGCGCTGATTACGCCAACGCGCCCGACATCAGCGGGTCGAGCAGCGACGAGCGCGGACCACCGCCGCCGCCGCCACGACCACCTGCGCGACGAGGACGGCCACCGCTGCCGGCACGCTTGGGGCCCGCGGGACATGCTGCCCCGCCCACGGCTCCCGCTGCCGGTGGTGTAGTGCGATGCATGACATGGTCTCAAGCTATGAATGAGAACGTCATGCGCGCCTACTACGGGGCTACAGAGGGAGGAACTAATCTATCCGCGTATCGTGTCCGGATGCTTCCTCTGTTTCAGGCCCTTGAACCAACCATTAATGTGACTACGCAGCGACTATCGGATCAAGTGCGAGTCATCCAACGATCAAAGCGGCTGGATGACTCGACACTTGATCGGCTTCGTCTGGAGGCTCTCCCTGTTCGCACGACCCCTTCCTCGGCGCAGGACCCACCCGCCACGTCGCCGGACCCGGTGCCGGTACATGACTTGGCATCCGAGGCACTGCGGGCCGGTCCTGCTGCTGATGAGGACGATGCTGCGAACGTG
Source organism: Thaumatotibia leucotreta (assembly GCA_025490895.1). Classification (NCBI taxonomy): domain Eukaryota; kingdom Metazoa; phylum Arthropoda; class Insecta; order Lepidoptera; family Tortricidae; genus Thaumatotibia; species Thaumatotibia leucotreta. The sequence continues at coordinate 15,807 of JALPQI010027914.1, read as the reverse complement.
AGTGTGAGTACTTCAGCCAATGAGCAATTGAGGAGGACTCTGGATGACGCGATTGTGCAGTATCGCTTCACACCCATCTCTAGGCCACGATTACCACGTTTGCCCATGAATAAACGCAATCTAGCGTTAATGGGAGCCCTGAACGCTTTACTGGAGCCGTACATACGATCCAGTAAAGATCTAGATGATACGCACTCGATCATGTACTGTGGGGCCATCGCGGCGTGCCGTGTTGCTCGAGTCAAGTTTCCGGACGCTGACCGTGCACCTAGGACCGCCGGAGGTGTCCCCGCATGGCAGGTGCGGATCGAGCGCCGTATCGACTCGTTTAGGACTCTCATTGCAAAGCTGATCTGCTTCAGGGGGGGCAACAACCGCCCCCGAGTAATGCGCTTTGTGAACCAGGCGTTCGCGGGAACAGGTATTGCACACCGCGACTACATGGCCAACCTCACAGAGCGCATCGACTTCAAACCGTATACGCCGCTACAGAGAGCGTGTGGACCGATATCAGCAGAATCGCCTCTTCCAGAGTGACCAAAGGAAGGTTTACCGAAAGTGGGAGGAAACCGACTACCGTGTGTCCGACGCGCGGTTGCCGGATGCTACTGCCATGAGTGATTTCTGGCGTAGTATCTGGTCGGCGCCCGTCGGGCACACCGAGGGTGAATGGATGACCATTGTCGAACGTGAATGCGAGACCATCGAACCTATGGGGGCAGTTACCATCAGCCCCGATGACGTAAGTTGTGCTATCCACACGACTCAGAACTGGAAAAGTCCTGGGCCGGATGGATTGCACAACTTCTGGCTAAAATGGTTTCGATGCTCGCATTCACGATTGGCAACACAATTCCAACAAGCCCTCGAGCTCGGTTCCCTTCCACCTTCCCTAACAACTGGTGTAACCTTCCTGCTCTACAAGTCCGGTAGCACCACGGAAGCGAAGAACTATCGACCCATCACGTGCTTGCCTACACTCTACAAGCTCCTTACATCCATTTTGAGAGTAAAAATTAACACGCACATTGTTTCGAACAATGTTTTGGCTCCTGCTCAAAATGGATGTAGGGTTGGGTCCCGTGGTACTAAAGAGCTCCTCCTTATTGACATGACCATTTGCCAGCAAGTCCGGCGTAACAAAGGGGCCCTCTCCGCCGCTTGGATTGACTACAAGAAGGCCTATGATTCCGTGCCTCACTCATGGTTGAAGAGGGTCTTGGAGCTGTATAAAGTTGATGCAGCTTTAAGGTCCTTTCTCGGCGCGTGTATGGGGCAGTGGACCACAGTCCTTCGTCAACCAGGAGGCGGAGATGACCCCTCTGGCCCGCAGGACTTCATAAGGATTGAGCGAGGAATATTCCAGGGTGACAGTCTGAGTCCCTTATGGTTCTGCCTAGCTCTGAATCCCCTCAGCACCCTGCTGAAGGATTCGGGACTAGGTTGCCGGCTTCGGAGAGAGGGTGAAGTCATTTCTCACCTTCTGTACATGGATGATCTCAAATTATTTGCGCCAAATAGCCAAGACTTGTTGGAGCTACTGCGAACCACAGAAGTTTTCAGTAGTGCCATCAAAATGGATTTTGGTGTCGATAAGTGTGCGGTTATGCATGTGCAGCGGGGGAAAGTAGTAAATTCAACAAATTTACAGCTTTCTGAGACAATGTCGTTCAGATCTATCTCGGAAGCAGAAACCTATAAATACCTTGGTATGTCACAGTCTTTGGGTATTGAAGATATGGGAATTAGACAGGCGGTGAAGGAGCGCTTTTTCAGCCGGCTCACAAAAGTACTTAACAGTCTTTTGTCAGGAGGCAACAAAGTGCGCGCCTTCAACGCCTGGGTAATACCCATACTCACATACTCCTTTGGCATACTAAGGTGGACTCAGACCGAGCTGGACGCCCTGGATCGAAGGGTCCGTACACTGCTTACCACACATCGAATGCTACACCCGCGCTCATCAGTTATGAGATTGTACATCCCGCGGAGGTGTGGGGGCCGCGGCTTTTTAAATGCCAAAAACCTCCACAACCGCGAGGTGTACAATCTTAGAAACTATTTTCTTAACAATGAGTGCGGGATGCATCGTGATGTGGTGGCAGTAGACCGGAACTTCACGCCGCTCTCCTTGGCAAAAGAGAACTGGCGCAGACCTGTGGTACTAAGCACCGAGGACCGCAAGGCGGTATGGAAGAGCAAGGAGCTACACGGGCGGTTCTACAAGGCCCTCACGGGACCTGACGTAGATCTGCTCGCGTCGGTAAACTGGCTACGATTCGGGGACCTCTTCGGAGAAACCGAGGGTTTTGCCTGTGCAATTGCTGACGAGGTTATCATGACGAATAACTACCGGAAATATATCCTGAAGGACGGTACGGTCGACACTTGTCGGGCATGCCGCCGTCCCGGTGAGTCACTCAGGCATATTATTTCCGGTTGTTCTCAGATTGTTAACACCGAGTACTTGCACAGACACAACCTCGTAGCCAGGATTATACACCAGCAGCTTGCTCTTCAATACGGCCTTGTGGGCTTCGAAGTGCCTTACTATAAGTACACACCTGCGGCAGTTCTCGAAAATGGTCGTGCCACGCTCTATTGGGATCGATCTATCATCACGGACAGGACTATTGTAGCCAATAAGCCTGATATCGTGCTGATAGATCGATCGCAACGCCGTGCAATGCTCATCGACATCACGATCCCCCATGACGAGAACCTCGTGAAAGCCGAGAAGGACAAAGCCAGTAAGTACCTTGACTTGGCTCACGAGGTAACCGATATGTGGGATGTTGATTCGGCGATCATTGTGCCGATAGTTGTTTCTGCGAATGGTCTCATAGCGAAGAGTCTCGACCAACACCTCAAGAGGCTCTCGCTAGGTGGTTGGATCAAGGGTCAGATGCAGAAGGCGGTAATCCTGGACACGGCGCGCATAGTCCGGCGGTTCCTCTCCCTGTAGCCCTAACCACCGGCAGCTTGGGCCCGCTCCGCTGCCGGCGGCCCTCTAGGTTAGGTTTTTTATAATGTGTTTATATGTTTTGTATCGTTTTTGTATGTTGTATTGTATTTTACTTTTATAATCATATTGTAAAACACCTAACCCGAGACACGTAATAAATAAAGAGGAATAATAATATCTTGGGACATCTTACACAAATCAACCTAGTCCCACGGAAAGCTCAATTAAGGCTTGTGTTGTGGGTACCAGGCGACGATATATATAATAGATAGATACGTATAGATACTTAGATACATACACAGCCATGACCAAGGAACAAACATTTGTGATAAATAAATACACAAAGAATGCCCTCGCCGGGATTCGAACCCGGAACCTCCAGCTTCGTAGGCAGGGTCACTACCAACTAGGCTACGGAGGCTGACTAAAAATATTAACCGTATTAATAAGTAAATGCAACAAAGGCAACATTTTCTCGACGTTCCTTGTCAAAAACTTCCGTACACGAACATGACTTCCTACCTTCATGTCCGTACAAACTTACAACTAGGTGTGGCTTCTAATTAATTCCCTACTTACGTATGTTCCAGAAACTACGATGCTTCGCCCGTAGTGACTGAGGTAACTTCCCTAAGATACGTCCTCCTTCCATTCCATATAAAGGCTGTCCCAAAATAACGCAAGATTTGAAATCGATGAAAAATATTTATTTCTTGTTTAACTTGCTTATTTCTTGATTTAATCATAAAGTACAAAGAATAGGGTTTAGTATGGTAAAGCATGCTGAGAAATTACTTCGAAGGCTTAGCTGTAACATAGCACTCTTTTGTTAAAATTTTCTATGAAATTTGCATAAATATGGGTGAATTTCGTTGCTGCAGTGTGAAATCCCCTCCTTCAAACCATGGGCGATCGATAGCTTGCTGACATAGATCGTTGACTATAAATAACCCTATAAAAAATAAACAATTATGTTAAATCGCAATATTTGGGATTCACTGAAATGAACGAAAAACGGTCAGAAAATGGGGTCAAAACTGTTTTTCGTCCAGGGTTTCTGGGCGATTTGCAATGAGGGTTTTCTCGAAAACGTATGCCACTAGTTGGCGTCACTTAGCCGTAAGGTCCCGCTAAGAAACACAATTATCTAGAAAATCTAACTAGAAGGTATTTTTATTTTTTTAATATAATTTTATTAACTCATGCAAAACATTTTAACACGAAACTATAGGCGCTCTGAGAATTTAGACAAGTTTCTGGACCTGACGCCTCAGTGCTGCCGCAATGGCGAACGTCATTTCAGAAAACCCTCATTATAATACTTAATCCTATTCTGTGTACTTTATGTGTCATGAAAAAAATTGGAATTGGTCGAAAAAAGTATGCTTTTTCATTACATTTAAATCTTGCGTTATTTTTGGGACACCCTATATTTACATCTAGTATATACTCGATTTGATGCACTAACCTATATAGGTTAGTGCATCAAACTTGGAAGTTGGGAGTGGCTCTTAATTAGTGGACCAAGTTAGGGCAAGTTCCGTATAAAGGGTCTTAAGTTTATCAGCAGGCATAGGCGCTTACGCCCTTTAGTTCGTTATCAGAAGTTGGGTCTTAGAGAAATTGATAGTCGATAGTTTGAGGTCAGGTGGCTGTGTTGTGGCTTGTATGTTATTAGCAGCTACGTACGGGGAATTCATTTGGTTAGGGCTACATGCATACCAGCATACATACATACAGACAGTATACATACCGGGTGTTACATTAGTCGTGATACAAACTGTGAAAAACCTGTTAAGATGGTCTTTCTGAACTAGGTTTCCTTCGGGACCCATATGAAAATCTTTATTTTTTTAAGACTAGTACAGTTCGAGTTCATTAATATGTATACATTTTTTCAGACTGGTCTCTTACAAATGTGTTTACATAATAATGAAACGAGACTGAAAATTATGAACACTTCTGTACCGATCTGTATGAAAACATTTTTTTTCGCATACCTATAGGTCCCATAGGAAACCTTGTTCAGAAAGACCATCTTAACAGGTTTTTCACAATTTGTATCACGACTAATGTAACACCCAGTATTTACAAGTAGTCTCCGTCAGATATATTGGAGCGGTTAAGGTGCTCACATATAAGGCTTGTCCACGAAATAAAGTAGCCACTACCGTATAATTCTTTTTTTTTAAAGAAGCCTTACTCTTACATGGGTGTTATTTGGGTCAACAATTTTTTCGTTGTCTTGTTTCATACTACTCTGTCACGCTTGTAGTTCTTTGCTATTTCGACTCAGTGTATAAAAAAAATCCGGTGCACTTGTAATTATTTTTCACGTTAGATTTTAATCCATACATCAGAAATTGAAAACAGAACATCATATCATATAAAAAACACCACTTCGTCACGTTTTTTAGGGATACAAAATAAAACAACGAAAATAATTTTAACCCATTTGCATTAAAAAGAACGGCTTCTTATCTTTCTTCTCTTACGTTGTGCGCTGTGGTTGATATTTATATCAATTGCTCCATATTTATGGACTATTACTTAAACTTCTGCATTTCAGTACCGAGATTCTCCTTATTTTGCCATTTTGGATTATTTCGTTTCTAAACTAAATTATAATATCGATAGATACATACAGATACATAGACAGCCACGGCCACGGAACAAACTATTTGTGATAAATGAACACACAAATTTAATAATACCCTCGCCGTACCGTGCTAATCGTTTAACGGCGTTGCTGTCACGTTCTGATAAGTATGCAAGTGCGAAGGTGACGGGTAAAACGATAAATGGTAAACGCTTGACCACCATGAGCTATAGGTAAATTCACCAGAGTTGAGGTGAATGATTAGCATTGATTACAGATTACAGACACATCCAAATGAAGTACTAATTGCAAAAAAAATGTGCATGAATGAATGACTTGCGCCAAAATATTAAAGCAAATCCCTTGAACAAACTTTTTGGTCAATCTTACAGTTGCAATTGAGTTTGCTGTCAGTACCAAAAACACTAATTTCAAATTCCCCGTGTGTTTACATCACATGTTGATGTGTGCGTGACCTTAACTCTCGTGGAAGTATCTATACTCTGTTTGGTTAGGTATTTAAAAAAAGGTAAACAATCTTGCAGTATATTTTTATTGAAAAATGCATTAAAAAATCCAAACTAGGTACTTAATGAATCAGAACACATGTAAATCACTGTATTTCCTTGTTATATTATGTATATTTGCTAAAACTTATTTTCTACTCGTAGTTTTCAATAAAAAGATACTGCAAGATTGTTATCTTTTTTTAAATACCAAACCAAACAGAGTAGGTATGTAGGTACCTACCAGGACTTGCTTGAAAAACGCGCACCTACCCGTATGGCTCATTCAGTAGACGAGATAGTGACGATTCGTCATGGGTCCCATTGTAAACTAGGTTGGAGCTTTATTACAACGTCCCCAACATAAGTGTGACGCAGTGCTCTTGAAACTTAAATGTGTATGCGCTTAACATTGTAACTACAAAACTTACGGCATGTGTGTCCATAGCGTGTATAAAGTTTATGAATAAATTAAATGCGAACTTTGGGAACAACTGTGCTATTTACGGAAAGTTTGAGGTGCAGCGAACTTATTTACTCGCATGGTCGCTTTTAAGCTGTGTTTATTTAGTACACAGAAGTCGGGATTTTTCCGCAAAGCTTTTGTTTTTAATTTGGAACATGTTATGAGAAAAACTAACTTAGTAGATTAAAACCCGCAAAGTCCATGTGGAAACGAAAAGTTATTTGTAAAACGTTTATTTGACCTGTTTGTTTCGTAACTTTGCATAACTTGAGTAAGGCAGATTATTTATTTTGGTTTCCTCGTAGTTACGACAATAAAGGTTTATTAAATGTGTCATGCTTTTAGGGTTCCAAACAAAAATAGCTAAAAGGGAACAATTCTAGTTCTGTATATAAAACTGAAATTTGACGAAATTGACACCGTTTACGCCAGTCTATCTAATAAAACATAGATTGAACAAAAAGGTACATACATACCCGACATATAAATGGAAAGGTTACTTAGTTTCATTTTGCATCAACATAATGTAATGATGAATTAAAGGCCTTTAATGAAAACAAAAATGCCATGCCGTGTAGTGACGGCAGTAAGAATACATTTGTCACCACCCCAACTCCTCCTGCGGGTGTCGTAAAAGTCGACCAAGGGATCGAAGTGTCACTGACCATTATTTGATAAAAGATTGATGACGGGCAGCAGCGTCATCATAGTGGACACATTACTGCGATCGCCAATCCGGTTGCCCAGCGTGGCTATTATGGGTATTTACCTCCTAATGCGTTTATACACATAGTTAATAGGAGAGGCCTACGTCCAGTAGTTGACTATCATAGGCTGATGATGATGAATGAAAATTTATCGTCATAATTTTTGTATTACGAAGTTAAATTTTGTGTAAGAACTTTTACTACTGAAAAAGGACGACTAATTCAACTTTTCTATAAGTTATTAACAATACAAACCTATGTCTTTTAAAGCCTCCTTTTACTACTGCCGAAGGTTGTTGGAATTGGAAAGAGTATACTATATAGTTTGTATGACTAACTTTTGTAAAACAATACGCATGATGACTGGCAAGTCAAATCAGCATCTTTTTTCGAAATGTCAAAACGATCTATACTACTGAACTATGAAACTGAAACTAATACTAATGAACTATGAAATTTTATATGAAACACAAAAGTGACGTCACGTTTTAGTACTGCCAAATGAGCTACTCTTTTAAGTTCTTTTCAATTTATGAAATAGAAGTTTTTTTACAAAAATTACTGCCTTCCACATCTTAGTAATAATTTCTTCGTGTATTATGTCGTGCATAATGTTAAATATTTTTTCTCAAACTTGCTACGGAATGTTGATGTTACTTACTTTTGTTTTGATTAAGGCTTTACTATGTACAATTTTTTACAGTCGACCTATATGCTATTGTTTGTTATGTCCAAATAACAAACAATAGTATATAGTACATTTGTTGTACTTTGTTGTTCAAAGTACAACAAATGCACAACTACTTCCGTAGTGATTAATGCACTGCACTGATTAATTCCCAACATGCTCTTGGAAAAGGCCTATCAGTGGACGTCTTTCGGCTGATATGATGAAGATGATGATGCTCTTGGATGATTTAACGATATGTTTGTATTCTTTGATGTTATATTTCTAAGCGAAATTTGACAAAATCTCAAGAAAACCGTCAAGAGGTGAACGCAATCTCAAAGCGCCGTTATAATCGTTGTTTCTAGTAGCAATTTCATCACGGACGGGGCGGCCATTTTGACGAAATTGCACGAACAACAATATTCCTTAATTTAATAAGTTGAAAAGACCGGCGCAGCTCGTCTTAGCCAATGGGTACGGGGGAAGGTGGGGTGCGAGTTACAGAGACTTAAGGTCTAGTACTAAATAGACACTAGCCGTCTATTCATAAACGTCTCTTAGCTTAGAAAGCCGTTTTTTTTACGGTATTTTTTTTAAACAGGTCTCGTGAATGGTACGGGCGGCTGGCTTAAGAAGGCTAGTAAAAACGATTTAAGTAAAAATAAAATTGAAACATCTAAATAACATACATGTTTAATGATAATAATTATACGTGATACTTAATGTAGACGATTATTGAACAGGTTTATGTCTATGTATCGTTGAACTTTTTAAGACTGTTAATAATGAGTGTAGTGGATTTGCGAGCCGCTCAGTACTGTTTGTCTCTTTCGGTCTTATATTATATTGATAAAACCGAAAAGGACAAACAAAATTCGATCAATAAGGGGGTAACAGTCTAAATATGGAATGAGCTCCCTGCCGAGGTTTTCCCGTTGGACTACAGTATGGGGTTCTTCAAAAGAGGAGTGTACAAGTTCTTATTGGGTCGGCAACGCGCATGTGACACCCCTGGGGTTGCAGGCGCCCATAGGCTACGGTGACTGCTTTCCATCAGGCGGGCCGTATGCTTGTTTGCCACCGACGTGGTATAAAAAAAAAAGATAAGTTGTTGTTTTTAAATACTGCTTTATAATAGCTTATTTTGGTTTAGGTACATATTTTCAAATATTGTTTTAAAATTTATTCAACAAAAAATAGGGAAGGATATAAGTTTTCTTTCTTATCCTTTTTTTCCTTCAGAAGTATACGAATGGTAGTATTGGTAGTACTATGTTTGAATCTATTTGAAAGCAACGATTATGCGTCTTTAAAAATAAAAAATAAATGTCATGAGTTGTATCTATCACATAGTATTACTTACTAACCATTCCTGCTACTAACGCGGTTTATAAGCGTACCTACAACATATTATTTTTCTTAATCCTTTCATTTATCTGCGGCTCCATTTTTATATATTTTCTACAAAGTAAGAAGTGACATTAAAAAAAACACGAAATAAGAAAGCTTTAGTTCCAATCAACATATCAACAACATAAAAAATTATCTAAAAAGTCATCGAATAATATGATATTCCGCTTACCGCTATACGCTACCGCTTGTACGGAACCACACCTCTTCAATATTTCAGAAGCAAAAGCATCTCGCATGCAGCTCTAGTGTACCTCAAATATTTATAAAGGTTTTTGGAAATGAAATATATGGGCATTATTATGATTGGACAGCTGCGGAATACGTAGATTTTTTTTCAAACGTTGAGTGCTACGTCGTGCCGAATTTCAAATATATGAATGATAGGTACATTTATTATATGGCTCTACCGATTCGGCTTGGTTTTTGGGTTGGTTTTGGTATTATAAGCAATGCTCGGCGGGGATTAGCTATTTTCATACTAAATGATATATATCACGTGACATTTAATGTGAAAATGGCTCACCCCTGCCGAGCATTGATTATAAGCCTATACAGTGTCCCACTGCAGATTTGATTTTGACATAAATAAGTAAAAAAATCTGTTTTTTAGAGTTGTTATTGGGTCACATATTTTTGCGTTTTGTTATGTCAATATGAATAAATAATAATAATAAATAAATATCTTGGGACAATCATACAGAAATCGACCTAGTCCCACGGTAAGCTCAATTAAGGCTAATATTCCATGGTTAAAGTTTCTAGCAATGCTTATGAGTACCGTGTATAGATTGTATGTTTATGGAACCCTATAATCTTGTGAGGTAAAATGTAATACATTGATATCAGGCCTTCAATGTATTACTATAATTTATTATTATTATTTAAGTTAAAATATAGACTATTAAAACAAAATACGGCCGTGTGGTGACGGCAGTAAGAATACATTTGTCACCACCTTAACTCCTCCTGCGGATGTCATAAGAGTCGACTAAGGGATTGAAGACCATTATTTGATAAAAGATTGTTGATGGGCAGCAGCGTCATCATAGTGGACACATTACTCCGATCGCCAATCCGTTTGCCCAGCGTGGAGATTATGGGCATTTACCTCTTAATGCGTCTATACCTACGCATAGTTAATAGGAGAGGCCTACGTCCAGCAGTGGACTATCATAGGCTGATGATGAAAACAAAATATATGTCTTATTATTATGCCTCAATTTTACATTTCATTTACAACAGTATCTGCGTCATTTGCAAAAATAACGCCTAAACCAAGCTATTGGAGTAAGTTTCTTGAGAGATTCTGAACTACGTTTGGGACTTCTACAATACAATAACCGATTGATTAGCCAATTTCGACACACCTCAAACGAAGGGTTTACTAAAGCTTAAAGTTCTATAAGCGATTGATCCTTTAATAACCCAGTATAATAGTCGAGTTAACTGGTTAGTGGTCGGCAAGGAATCCATTAGGCACAGAACATCAAACAAGATCTTGGAACTTAATACACCGTGCTTGATCAGAACTGGGTACGTAACTGTTACATTTCATTTATTGTAAGAATGAAATCTTTTTAGTTTTTAGAGTTTCCGTAGTACAAGGAACCTTTGTAGTTTCGCTATGTCCTGTGACCATGTATAACATGGACAATATGGACATGTAACGCCAGTCGAAAATTCCCCCATAAATAATTGTTCAATTGTGCCAAGATGGGCAGGACATGCATATGGACACGCTTTTCTTAACATCGCACATATTTCGGCGCAACATCTTTGACAAATGTTTATAGAATATAGCCAATCAAAACTTTGATGGATCAATCACAAGTATCACAACTAATGTTTAATGGCGGTTTAAATTTTTATAGGTTGATATTGAAATTAATTAATAATTACCGTGATGCATTGAAGAGGGTGTCACTTTGTCAACTGAAAATTCAGGACCTTTTTTGAAAGGCAATTTAGTATGGCGAGCGGCTTCCATGTTTTATTTATTTTGTTTGTAGGCTATGTCCGTATGTCTATTTGCAAATTAGCTCAGTGATCGTCCGCCTTCTAGAAATTTATGAAAAAGTCTTATTTTTTTCACTATTTCGGTGTTGGTCCCATACCAAAAGTTGTTCAGTTTGACTTATAATATATTATACGGTATGTGCGATCGGCCGTGTGGTGACGGCAGTAAGAATACATTTGTCGCCACCCCAACTCCTCCTGCGGGTTTAGTCACTGACCATTATTTGATAAAACATTGATGATGGGCAACAGCGTCATCATAGTGGACACATTACTGCAATCGCAAATCCGCTTCCCCAGCGTGAGTTATGGGCATGTACCTCCTATTTAATGCGTCTATACGCATACTTAATAAGAGAGGCCTACGTCCAGCAGTGGACTATCATAGGCTGATGATGTATGTATGTATTATGTATGCGAAATTATTAATTACTTAAGAAACAGAGTGTATCGTCCAATTACTGCAAATACCAGCTATCTGCCCAAATCAGGTTTTAGCAGAATCAATTTAACTATAATTAAATTCACTATCGAATAACATAATAATACGTGCACATAGCAGTAGCCGTACCACGAGCTGCCGCTACGTTTTTAACGCGCGTTTACTTTCTATCCCTCCCGCTCGTACTCGCGTATTAAAACTTGTTCACGAAATAAAGTAGCCATCGTAAAATCAGTCTCTACTGTTACGCAACAGTCCCATGTAGTTCTAACAGCCATGGGACTGTAAATTGATTCTTCTGTTTTATGAAAGTCGTGAAAATCAAAAAAACTTCAGACAATGCTTAATGCAAAAGTTCACGCCCAAAAAAGTGCGAACTTCCGAGACGATTTCAACAATGTTATTCTTGAAATAATTAATAAAAGTTGTAGACACGAGATTCACAGTTTATTATAGTATCGCTATTGTAATTTAGTTAAGAGTTAAGACCCATTGGGAAACGAAATGACCCAAAATGATAAAATAAGAAGAAACACTACTTAAATCCAGAAGTTTAAATAAAAGTCATAATTAGGAAAAAAATATATAAATATCAACCACAGTGTCCGAGAAGATAGGCAAAGAGCCCTTCTTTGTAACAACACCCATACTGAGGTATGGTAAAAAAGAATTATACAGCAATGGCTACTTTATTTCGTGAACAAGCCTTAGTCTGAACGAGCCGGATAGAAAGTAAACGCGCGTTAATAACGTAGCGGCAGCTCATATATGATAGGGTTACTGGTATTTGCAGTAATAGGACAGTTTATTCTATTGCCTATTTGTTTCAAAAAGTTACTTACCAAGTCCTGATACAGCGCAGAAGCCTACGTTCGGAACTCGCGGCTAGAACTTGGCCGCACATAAAACTTCACTACACGCACGAGAGCCGAAATTACAATATTCACTGAACTTAGTTTAAAAGTTTAGTACAGTGGGTCTTCAAAGAGCAGCTTTATTCTGTGGCTGTTGTTGGAATGCCAGCGTTTAGGTATATTATTATATTATCATACATAATGTTTAAGGGCAAAAGGAGGAGAGGTAGACCTAGAAATAAATGGATAGATAATATTAAAAAATTGACACATACAATAGATGCAGCCACCCTCAAGAGATTGGCAAAAACCAGAAAGCTAAATGCCATGCTGACCGCTGACACCCAATAAACAGGACATGTCACCATAAGAAGAAGAAGGTATATTATTGCGGAGTAACCGACTGTACAATAAATTTTGTTGTTTACATTTTTTCGTTTGCATAACGTTTACTGGCATATGGGAATGCGCGCTAGCTCCGTAGCAAATACAACGATATCCCACTTCGTAAGAGACATCGATTATAAAGACGCAACGGATTTGGGGCAGTCTATGTGTTCAAAATAAAGGATATGTAAAACGGCTACTATACAAATCACTAGCCACGAAAAAAGAAATCCTCAATTCATATCCTACTACTTATAAGCTTGCCTGGAAGAGATCCCGGTTTACCGATAAGGCTGTTGCGTAATGCAATGGACATTATCTAAGTCCACAAGACTGATTTAGATTTGTTGTTGGACGAGTACCATACAGAATTAGCATTGTATTCATCCGCGATATTTGCCGACTTCGGAATAAACATTACCGTTATTACTTAAAGTACTTTAAACATTAAATAGTTTAATACTTCCAACTTTTCAGCTCCGATTCGCGTAACTTTATCTCTCATTAGTCATTCCGAACTCGTATACATTTATTTTCCGAAGTCGTATTTAACGCGAATAGGCACCGCCGTTCGAATACAAATTGCATATGGTTTTGCATTAACAACACTCGTATATATTATGGATCCTATCTGTTGGAGTAAATAAACATATTATTAACAGTAAGTGGGGGGTGCGACTGTGGGATTTACGGTGTGGTTCGAGGTACAGGAGCCATTATCGCCGCTTTTGCAAAATAATCCAGCGTTGCCGATACAATTGAATACATAACTTCCTGACAGTTTGAGTCACAAGAACAGTTTTGAAGCCGTATTATGTAGCATCTTAGATGTTGATGCCTCTGTTTCTGCGAATGTGCGAATGGCATCAGGCCATCATTGTATCGTGTAATTGCAAATGTATAGATTGTATAGTTTTATTCGCAAGTACCTACATACATTTATTTATGTAAATATCAGCAAATCAGCATTGAAGTTCCGTTATCTCATGGATTAAATTAGAAATGAATTCCCGACATTGGCTCCATCCAAAAGCAAGTGCTTCTCCCCTACGTCATGAGTACGTTTAAAAAATACAATGTTCCCATGAGGAAAGGAAAAAAAAAATATAGCGGATTTTGACCAGATTGAAGTTAAACATATCACACCTGATTGACAAAAAAAAACTTTAATTTTATGTGTAAAAAAACGTAAAAGTGCATTTTTCGCGATAGTTCTATTATTAATAAATACTTCTTTTAAACTAGGTACTTGAGGCATTCGAAACCCCAAAAAAAGTTTTTTTTTTGCAGATTTGACCAAAACATTTTTTACTTCTTTTAGCCTAAGGAATGTGTTAATTTTTTTATCTTTCCTCATGAGCACCTAGTACCTAACATATCAAGCCTGTTTCACTGAAAGAAGGCACGTCTCGCCTCCGCCTGCACTTCGCACCTCGTCTCGCCACTCGAAGCTACCCGGCGCGTTCCCTGAATGTTTAATTTTATGGAATACTGATCGATCCCACTTACATAAGACACCCCTTGCCAGATGTTTGGGAATGGTCGCGTTTTTCCTTTTCTGTCTGCAGTTATTGCCATATTTTATTTGGTTTGTAGCTCTTGATTAGGGGCGAAAGCTCGTGGGGAATTCCGAATGGTATAAATGAGGATAGATGGAAGCAAATTGCTCTAACGGTTTCGATGGTTTTCATATGACGATGAAGAAATTGGCATTGTGTAATAGCAACCAACAAATATAGCGAGGAAGCATCACATCCTCGGTACAACGACACAGGGGCCTATTTTAGATATGGGTTAGGTTATTCAAAAACTTAATTTATGTTTATACATTGAAGAGATTTGTAAATAAAAAACCGGCCTAGATCATGTCGGGCCATGCTCAGTGAAGGGTTCCGTAGTTTTTTTAAGTAATCTAAAAGCCATGAATTTTTATCATGATTTTTTTCATATTTTTGGACTCACAGATCAAAAGTTAGAGAGACACTTTTTTTTATTCTAGAGCGGTTATCTCCGAAAATATAATTTCCCATTAGAAAAAAATAAGACCCTTATTTTTAAGATACCTATTCTATGATACCCCACACTATAATAGATTACTTACATCATAAAAAAATCATCCACACATTACGAGTAGGCAGGTACCCAAACCATTTTTTTTTTATATTTTATTCTACCAGTTTGCCAGTGTGATAAATAAATATATATCATCATCAGCCTATATTAGTCCACTGCTGGACGTAGGCCTCTCCTATTAACTATACGTATAGACGCATTAGGAGGTAAATGCCCATAATCGCCACGCTGGGCAAGCGGATTGGAGATCGCAGTAATGTGTCCACTATGATGACGCTGCTGCCCATCATCAATCTTGTAGAATGGTCAGTGACACTTTAGTCGACTCTTACGACACCCGCAGGAGGAGTTGGACTGATGACAAATGTATTCTTACTGCCGTCACCACACGGCAAAGTCTCATACATATATAGCTGTACCAAATTGCAGATTTCTAGTACCAACGGCCACTGAGCTATACTGCAGACAGATAGACATACGGACAGACGGACATGGCGAAACTGTAAGGGTTCCTAGTTTACTACGGAACCCTAAAAATCGAATATATTAGTGTATCGATTATGTAAAACCTTTGTGGCTTAGCGGGCTTATGGCTACGCTAGTTACAAAAGCTTTTAACCTAACCAAACACGCCTAGAATCCATCAGACCTAAAACATCTTCCATTTACAAGCTTTTTGTGTTGTAACTATGTAGCAAAGCTTTAGATC
>JALPQI010027912.1:0-12273 GCA_025490895.1 Thaumatotibia leucotreta | reverse complement strand
CGGAATAATCATTCCCACCCTGTACAGTGTACAGTCAGCTTCAGAGATATGTGACCCCCCTAACTTGAAAAGTTTAACTCGCCGCTCGGCTAGCCGAGACTCAGTATTCCGATAGAATCTTACAAAAATTGTGTTACTTTGAAACATTCCACTGTGCCGCTAGCGGGGATCGATCCATAGACCTTAGTGATATGCCCGGTCTTACTCCGCCATACATTAGACCGGCTGTCATGCCACTGGGCTACGGATGCAGTTGCATATGGATGCAAAAATTCGAACCAGTTGCAGGTGTCACAAAGTGCAAATGGCTCCAACTAACTATCATATATATGCGTCCCTGTTTGGCAAGCTTGTGTTACGTTATAGTATTGTCTTTGTTTATCAATATTTCCCTGCCCTCATATCATTTTCGAAGACGCTTAACAACGACTTTAAGTAATCACATTAAAGGTTAAAAATCAAGAGCAGGTAATTCAGTTTTGGGATTTCATGTAGAAAAACGCCATTTGAGGGCAAGTTATAATTTGTAGTCCAAGTCATACCTGTCTCTGTTGTGTCGAAGCAATTACATTTTGTGAACTTTCTTTGCATTTTCAAGAAATTTATTTTAACAACTCACGTTTTTTTTTCGATTTTTGATCAACAATATGGTGCGACTAACAGTTTTTATGAAAGCCAAAATCGTAAATCTCTGGGAAGAAAACAAAAGTATTAAGGAAATAGCACGAACGTTAAATATTACGGTAAGTAACTATTGTAACTAATGAGATTTTTTAATCACTTTACTGAATAAGTGTAAATGTAAAATTGGATTAGCCAATAAGATAAGCTAACAGATTGTGTGTAGATATATAATAGTTATTAATTATTATAGATAATATACCTATTTGATATATTTTTTAACAGGGTCTGTTTAGAAAAATCCCTAACAAACAAAACACATCGTGTATTTTTTAGTTAGGTAACTTAAGATTGTTTCTCCATAATGGGTGTGTTTTTAAATGTTTTTATACAAGATCGAGGCTTACCAATGTATTTCCACTTCTTCAAGAATTGTCCTATAGGTATATGTTAGTATTTTTTTTCTGTTACTTTATTTAGAGTTTAAGTAAGGTTTTAAAATAAAATCAGTATATAACTTTTTTTCCCGAGTCTGCTGAAAACGTAGTAGGTATGCCTAATACGCATTATGCCAACCGAGAAATAGTCGCACGAAGACTTAAGGCTATTTTGTGTTCAGTTATTTTACAGATTTGTAAAATTAAAAATATAATGATTATATTATATTTACATATTGTTTTACGCGTATTTTCATTTGCAGAGAATCACAGTTCGTAGGTGGTTAAGACGTTTCCAAAAACAGGGAGACGTGGAATGTGAGAAACCAGGTCCCCGTCCTACAGCTTACACTGATGAGTCTGAGCGTCATCGTAATATAGTGAAAATACATACTGATGCTCCATTTACCAGTACTCGCACTACTGCGGAAACTTTTGAAGTGTCACTTAGCACGGTTAGAAGACACCTTCATGCTGCTGACATACACAACTATAAACCAGCCAAAAAAATAAGTTTAACTGAAGCACATCGAAACGCACGTATAACGTTCGCAAAAAAATTGGGTGGTTCGATTGGGAGAACGAAATCGTCATTTTCACAGACGGAAAATGTTTTAAATCCGACAAAGATGGCCGAAAAATATTGTGGCGGAGAAGTGGAGAGAGGTTCAACCCCAAAAATGTGCTAGACCTTAGAACAAGCGGAAGGATAACGTTAGGTAAAATATATATATATTTTTATGTTATGGCTTGGTATGAGAGGGTAAACGATATTTATCAGAGTAACTTTTTTTCAGCGTATTATGGGTGGATGTCGTCCATGGGTTCTGGTGAGCTTGTAGAAGTTGGAGGCCGAATGAATGGTAAACGATACCTTGAGGTATTGCATGACGTAATGCTGCCATCAGTTCGCGTCGCCTACCCTGAGGGCCAAATTTATTTAGTGCAAGACAATAGTGCCGTGCATCGGTCCCATGTAGTGCAAAACTGGTTGTCTTCTCAGACAGATATTACAGTGTTCGATTGGCCTTCGAAAAGTCCTGACCTAAACCCAATCGAGAACTTGTGGGGTCAAATGGTGCTTAACTGGGACCCTACCCAAGTTAGATCAAAAAAAAATCTAGATGAAGAAGTTCACCGGACCTGGGAATTGTTGAGGAACACGGATACCTGTTCTAACATGGTGACGAGTATGAAAAGCCGATTAAAGCAAGTTGTAGAAAGTGACGGATATCCTCTTCGCTATTAATTACCTACTCACACGCATCTGGTAACTGTAGTTATCAGCCATCACCCTTATTACCTAGGAGATAGAGGTCAATAAATATTCTCAAGCGGGTGATTAATATACCTAACTCTTGTGCTTCCATTTGTGTTATAGGTATTTCTCCACTATTGGCGAAATAATTATCATAGGCAAGTTAAAACAAATGAATAAATCTTCCGTGTCAGACATGTTATTCATGTCATTAAGGTCGATAATAACTCGACAGGTTTAGAATCTGTTATACCTATTAGAAATAGAATGATGGGAGTAACCTTGCAATTTAAAAGTATTCACACAAATTAATTAACTAAACTTATTAGAAAGACACATTAGCATTCAATTACATACCTATTCAAATAAAATAGTTAACATTATGAACGAGTGAGATTGTTCAAAATATTAGCTTATTGTTTTTTCCCTAATAGTTAGGCCCCGAAAATAGTCTTTGCAATAAAAAAAGATTTGACGCACGGTTTCAAAAACAGTTCCCTGTAGGTATTTTAAAGATATGTAATTTAAAGCACAATTGTATCATCAGCATCACATTTTATACGACATTATTGTCTCTAAATGTGGTCAGGAATACACTGTTAAAATCCGTCGGCCTATGCAGGCCCACGGTGTATATAAAACGCGTCATCATTATCTTCATTGCGTTATTCCCGGCTTATTTATGCCATGGCTCAGTTAGCCTGGGGTCCGCTTTGACAGCTAATCCCAAGATTTGGAGAACGGTGCATATAAAACGCATATTTTTTTTAATTGGAAATTTATATATTGATGAACTACAGTTCCCTGTATCGAATATGGCCCATTAGTGGAGAAAGCCCGTGTTTAATTTTTTTTTACAGTGCTGACGCTGCAGGAGATGAATATTGTTATCTTTGATAACATGTGGTTTCTCGCTGTAACGTCAAAGTTTTCGTTGAGGTTATTTCAATCAGAAAGAAAAGTAACGTTGTGGTTTTGGCATGTCACATGGTCGAATCTAAAATTTATTGTAATTTACCTATGCAAGTTATTCTTTTGTGCAATTAATTAATGCATGTTTTTGTGCAAGACTCACTTAATAGGAAAAGTTGGAAAACATTTTAAATAAACATTTATCTATCTATTGTTATATTATACGATGTATCTTTAAGATAGATAAGCAAATATCCGAATTGCTTTAGCAACATGAATTATGTAAAATTAAGAAGTAACTACCTTCAAATTTTTAATCTAATGTATCAATGTTTTAACATTTCTCCGTTGTGTAAATAAGTAACGTTGTGGTTTATTAAAATAATATTGTTTTAATGGCATAATATATTTAAAGCGGACCCCAGGCTTTTTGAAGTGCGGTCACACCTACAAAGGCGATGCTGTAGATTTGCAGTGACGTGCCGTATCCGACACAGTTTTTATCGCAGACTGGACTGGAAATATGTTTTAAAGACGTTACATGAAAAGCAATTACATTATAAGTTAGCAATATATATGTAAAACCTGATCAACTAGCTGGGTAAATCATATAAATAGAATAAAACTTTCTCATAATTCCAATTCACCCGAAATAATATATTGTAAACAGTTTTTTATAAACCAATAAAAAATAATCAACATTCGTATTTTTCTTTTATTACCCATTTCTTATAATAATACTTTCAGCATAATATATCTAAAACTAATAACACAAATAAATTGCAACGTGTTGTATAAAAAAAATACAAAAAAGTTTGAATCAGCATAATATTTGAACCAGGAACCTGTCGTTTCATAGTCTATATTAGCAGCCGCTAAGCCAGGTCGCCGCTAGATAAGTTGACGAAATTATTGTTCTGGCTAAGACAAGCAACAAACATTGTTTTACATTTATCGTCGCCATTTTTTTTATATTGACATATTCAATTTATAAATGCCTGTAATAACTATACAAAATAATGCCTGTTGCAGATATACTAAAAAAAAATACAAAAAGTTAGGTGTGTCACGAGATTTGAACCAGGAATCTTTTTCTCGGGGGGGTCACATAATTGTGAAGCTTACTGTACATAATTATTATCGTGTTCAGTAAAGTCATCGGGGCAGGTTTAGAATGATTACGAATTTCCATGTCTTATGTAAATATTACCAAAATATTAGAAAGTTAATTTCAATTTACAATCTGCTAAAAATATGTTAAGAAAATACAATTTGAACTCGGAATTTAATGAAAAAGTATGTGTTAGTAAATAATCAAAGAGTTGTTGAAAGCATTATACGCAGTATTTCCTCCGTTTTTGTAAGTCGAAAGAATCCCACAAATTGCTTAACATCGATCACTGCTTGTTCAAATAACTCGCACTGAATAAAAGTGGGTACGCTACGCGACCCTTCAATTTGCATACCCTTCAGTGTAGGCAATACAATATATCCGTGTGCGATGAATCTCGATTGAGGGCAATAGGGAAGCCAATAGTTTAACGTGGGGCGAACGATAGGACTATTGACTGGCTCTTGACAGCTCACCGTTGCTTGGGGCTATTTGAAACAATGGGCTTATTGGAACTATTGAGCTCATGAGCCAACCAGTAATAATTGAAGCAAGCAGCTTAGGTATCTTATAGTCCCACACCTTGTACATTTTCCATCGAATGTATAAAATACTTTTACGTAAATCTGTAATTGATTACTAGGTACATTACAATACAAGCGCATAAAGTACCACCTGTATCTGTACTGAAAAAAATATTTTCTGTTCTAAAAAAACAGTCACCCGGAGGACGAATTTTTAAATAATTTGTCGAATTACGAACAGGTATCCGATGGTACTACTAGTTAGATAAACATTTCAATTGTAATATATATACAGGGTGGCCCATTCAAATCGGTCAGTATGGAAAAGTCCGAAACTATAAGACATAAGAAGATTTGTTCATAGGAACCATGTCACCGATTTTGATAAAAAGAAAAACTGCATTCATGCATTTGAAAAAAACACTGTACCCAGCCAGGGAATCGAACCCGGTTGTTTTGAAAAAATTAACTTACACTGTTTCTATTCAGATATCGTTTGTCCAAGTTTTAAGCAGTAAATGTCTCTAAGAAACATGATGTCTAAAATGAATGGAATTCATTATTTTCACGTACTTAAATTTATTTTACTAGGTGTTTACGAGTATTGTGTAAATCTTAAGAAAAAAAGTTTTTTTTTGTCATATTTAGCAACGCAGTTTTTCTTTTTATCAAAATCGGTGACATGGTTCCTAAGAACAAATCTTCGTATGTCTTATAGTTTCAGACTTTCCCATACTGACCGATTTGAATGGGCCACCCTGTACATGTATAGTTCTTAATTTTTGAATATGTAGTAGTTTAAAGAAAAATCTTTTACAAAAATACGAAATCTGCAAGATCCATCACTATGACAAGGATCGAAATGGCACAAAATCTAATTCCTTATACCTTTCTGTATAAATAGATTGTAAAAACAAGCAAATACAACGAGGATCTCCAGCCCCTAGGGCGACAGTTTCATTCATATTTACAACCAGATTTAGTTGTGAGCCCTCGCATAATGGGAACTGTTTCTGGTTATTTATGGTAATTCTAACAACAAGCTCCTTTATGTTGAAACATAGAGAAACATTTTAAATTATGTAGGTACTATGTGTCATACAAAGAGGTTGACTAATTTTTATAGGAAATAGCATAGAAGAATAGAAAATGTATTTATAATCAGTTCAAATGTTACTATAATGATTTGTTAGCCACATCTGATATGAACAGGGATCGGACAAATGTGCGTCATTGTTCGCAATAATATGCCACATGGCACCAAAATTGATTGAATGATTAATGAAACTAATAATTTCTTGAATTTTTATTTCGAAGCTTTGAGGGGTCTATTCACAAAGGTTTTCATAGTTAACGGTGTCAAAAAGGAAATTTTCTGAAAATGATTAAATTAATAATTATTCAATCAACTTTGGAGTTATGTCCATATTATTGCGAACAATGACGCACATTTGTCCCATCTCTGGATATGAAACAGTTCTTTTTTTATTTGGGCATTAAGAGGTGTGATACGGTTCAGGATAATTTCTTCAACTAAGCATTAGCATATATACAATTTTTCAGTTGAAAGTAAAAAATGGTAAACAAATATGGCTGACTTTCCATAGTATTCGATCGATATGTGTCAAAAGAAACACTTCACAGATATATTTTTACGTTAATATTAATAAATATAATTTTAACAAAAAATATTTCTTAACTTCAGGTTTTAAGTTGGTGATAAAACCAAGATTGTATTCTGAAAGTTCATGATTATGAAATAATGCAAGTTAGCAGGTTTGTTTACCTTTTTTTACTTTCAACTGATAAATAGTATAGATGATATGACAAAGCCTGTTGCAGATTCCATCATTGATCTGTATAAGACGAAGCCTGTTGCGGATTTTTTTTTGCATTTTTGCCCCCTGGCAAAGCCTATGTTGCAGATATCAGATAAGTTTACGATGTTTTATGCTTCAGCAATTATTTTTGGTCATAAACAAACCTTTCACCTTTAATCATTACCCAACAAAAAAAGCTTTATTTAAAAAAAAATATAAAATGAAACAAAACTTTGGAACCTTCGAAACATCCTTACTGTTAAAAAAAAGTCACTAAACTTGGCAGTTTTGGACGGAGGTTAGAATCCGCCACATGATGTCCTCAGTTCCTTAATAAAATGTAGAAAATACCTTTATTTTATTACTGCTGGCAAAACACTTTCCCAAGGTTCGTGGGTTCATTCTAGGGACGGAATTAAATTATTTCAAACGATTCTACCCAGCCTTAATAAGGGCATATCTCATTTTCTACCCTCAAAACACCCTCGCAAACATTATTTCAGCAATTTAGGGGAATATACAGATTGTTTAACCGTTTCGTTGGATTTACGCAAATGTTAATTATGCACTACTAAATTCAATATTTTTTGGATTTTTATATACAACGCAATATGTACGGTGAATAAAAACGACCCATGGTAATAAAATAAATAACAGAGAAAAAAGTCGATTCACCAAAATAACACCCAGCAACTGGAAATTGAAACGTGTAATCAGAAAGTACTTCTTAACGCTTAACTTACTAGTATTACTAATACCTATAATTATTTCGTCAGACTATTTCGTTACAATGATAATGACAATGATACCGTATTTATTATTTATGAACTGAGAACAAGCTACAAGTAGTATTATTATAAGTATAACGCTTTTTGGCACAAAATAACTAATCGAAAATACAATTACCTATACGAAGACGACGTTTATCTTTATGGTAAGTATTTCATGATAAAAACAGACTGAAATGATTTATACATTTTCTAAAAAACTCCTTAACAATAAAACAATGTTACAGCTACTATATTTTACAATCTTCTAAATATTGTCATCGTTATCTACTTTATTTCATATAACATTATTTTGAATCTTAAACCTAACAGCATAAAGGCTTCATTGAAAGCAACAATAACAGTTGAGTAGCCTTATCAATCTTCAGCAGGCGAAGAATGGGCGCGGACATTTGGCTGGCAGTAAAAATACCGTTCGGGTGAATCCTTGCCCTTTTCCTGGATAATAAGAGATATTTTATTGCCCAGGTATTCAGTGTATGAATGTATTCTTTCGTTTTTCTAGTTTTATTTTCTTGGTATTTTTTATACATAGCATGCTGGCAACGCTCAAAATCATCAATGAATAATTAAACGTAAGTACAGGAAGTTAACGTGATAAAGTCCAGCTTGTTGTTCAATTATGAATGACGTCAAAAACCTATAAATAAAACTAAATATACCTAAGATAGTAGTTGTAGTTTTATTTATAGGGTAGGTATACTCTGAGCGGTTAATTTTATTGCAGACCACGCGTAGAAAATAAGTTTTAGCAAATATATACGATTTTAGAATTATAACTAACGTGAGACTCAAACATATTAAAATATTATCGAACCGGATTACTCACGTATTTAAGTCGATGATTATGCCCGACGCGTAGTACGCGTATAATATTTTAATATATGCGATATAACAAGGAAATACAGTGATTTACATTTTTTTGATTCATTAAGTACCTAGTTTGGATTTTAAAATGTATTTTCAATAAAAAGATGCCTCCTACAAGATTGTTTACATTTAGTTAAATACTTAACCGAACAGAGTGTAGCGTGGCTGTTAGGTAGTTGTAATGGACTGATGGTGCTTAGGTAGGCTATAGAATTAATTATTTATTATAATTATATTATAATAAATTACTAATACTTAACCACCATCACAATTACCTATCAGCCACGTTACCTACCCAAATCTAATCAATCAGTTTAAGTCTGAGTACGTAGGTATTTCGACACCTGTCTATCTAACCTAGCCACATCATCTAAATACCTACTTGACAATCTAAATAGTTGTAGACACAGTTATAATAATAACTTGTACAGTCCAATTTGACCTTTATATTTATTTACAGATAATCGATCGTGTAACACATGAACTTGTTTGAATGCCGCTTTGATCAGATTGGATATGGAAATCGAGTGTATTCTTATGGCAGGATTATAATATTATACTTATGGTCTTTTGTACAATGGAGATTTTTATAATATCACTGCTATTATTGTGAAATCACATTGTAGAGCTACTTTGCATTTCAAATAATTTTCAGATGGTAAATAATATTAGATGCATATGAATTAGTACATTACGGTACATGTGCGAAAAAAATGAAGTTTCCTCTTCGCATGTGACGTACGTCGTTTTAGAGCACAGTTGGCCCACCGAAGTTTTGACCTGACAAAAAATTTACCACATCTCGCACTAGTGCGTAAAAAACACCACCTCTACTGAAAGAAAAATTATGACACCGTTGTCGCCAATTATTAGTGAATTTATTCATTAAAGCAAGCGATAACCTGAAGAGCCCCAGATAATCCTGAAAAAGTTCTCGAAAGATAATTTTTCAAAAACTTTTTTTTTCAGTTTCGAGAAATTTATTATTCCAGACTTAACTCAAAACATTGGAATGGATGTAATAAAAAACACTACCTCCAATAAAATACTTATTAATCTAAATAGGCCACAGGAAAATGGTTTATTTATTTGATTTATTGACTTTTAGGAGTGATAGGGAATTGGAAGCTAAGTACAACCTTATTAGGTTGTTTAATTTAGCAGGAAATTAATAGTTTTATTCATAAAATTTCTAAAATCGAAATGGGAACCAGCGAGTTAATTCTAACATTACAATAAGTATTGGTCAGTATTTTTAAGAATTTCAGTACCTACCTATTTCAAAAATAATTATTCCATTATTTACAATATTTTGAGCCCTATAAAACTTTTTACGCCGCGGCCACGACATCGGTCTAAGGCGACCGGCTTAGCGGAAAACGTATGGTGCTCCCTCTCGTACCCATATCGGCATCTCGCTCTAACTCATGCATTCGCTCGCCATTATAGTTTTATATTTTAACGACTAACGGGGCTAAATTTGATTGCGTAAACTTATGTTTAATATTTTCCCAACTTTTCGGGCATGGCGTTAAACACGTGGTAGCAGGCAGACTGAGCATGAGTGATAATTCATATTTTACAGACAAACGGGTCTTAATCGCGTAAACTTACGTTTAATTATATCCTGACGTTTCGGGCATGACGTTACACCCGTGGTCGCAGGCAGACTGGCGAGAGAATGTATCAACACCTTCGAGCTGCGCGGGTTTTTCGAACTACCCGCACTTGATCTTGATTATTCACTTCTAGGCTAGGGTTGTCACTAGGCCTACACACAACACTCACAACATCCAATGGCTTAAAAATGGATGTTTCACCACGCTTACATTTGTAAATCACGGGATTCCACGCGGACGAGATTCCTTGTCCCTCATTTTGATTAAAATTCCGATGTTTCTTAATTTCAATAGCTTCACGTACTTTTCGGCTATGATGTATACGCTCGGTTGAGAGGACTTTCGGGTTATGGAGCTCAATCCAGTGGTTAGGTCCGGACTCCAACAAATGCTCAGCCACAGCAGACTTATTCGTTTGACGCTTTTTAACAGCCGTGATATGTTCCTTGACCCTTTCCGCTATGAGTGATAATTATTATGAAAGTCAATATCTATATCTTATTTATCGTTTTTTTATTCGTATTTTTTGTAGGTGATTGTCTTAGAAATATCTTTATCTCCATAATCTTTTCTTATTACATTTATTACGGGCATCAATATCAGTATAAAAAAAAAAGTGAAATATTTTCTAAAATCTATTGATCAATAAGTTGTCAATCGACCCCACGGTGTTTTCACTTAGTTGAAGTAGTGAATTTGATGTACTCATGACGTCATCGGATATGCTTCCGGAAATCAACGTTAGAGGGCGTTGATATCAATTTCAAGATCTTGTATTATCTGTACAGCCACTATTTTCTTTTCCGTTACGCGCAGTTAACAAAACGAAAGAAATGACAAAGTATTAGTTTTTTTTCATTACTTGGCTCTCAAAATATTTTTGTTTCATACATAGAGAAATGAAATATTAATTTAGCTATACTTGTATTTTTACTTTTGTCCAATTTGCATTCTTTAGGTACAAATATTTTAGATGCATTTAAAAATATATTGAATGAACGGAATGTTTTTGCAAGGTTGGCCATAATTAAATTTTCGCTTTGGTTGTCTTCGATGCTTGAACTGAAAGTGCATCGAAACGATATTATCCCTTAATCAAACACCAGTCACACCAAAATTTCATTGGTCTTGGCCCTTATCAGTGAGACACAAGATTCAAAACAGGTGGGAAACATATTCCCATTATCCGATTAAGGGTTATTTTAGTGATTTCATACAACGACTGTGCTTGTTCTGGACTCCCTATAATTGTGATTTTCCATGTATGTACTGTACATGGATTGGATTTTTGTAAAAATGGTGCGATGCGGTTAAATGTGTTGTTTGCCTAATTGTGGTAAAATGCGTCAGCATTTTAATGTTACTCAAAACGCATATATATGCAAATTGGAAGCCATTCGCAAAAACCGTTTCAAGATGGAAATGTACCACGAGCTTCGTTCGCCGATATTAGAAAACTGTGCAATGCGGCTACTGTTTTCTTAATTCAACTTCAATCAAACTGATAGCAAATAATATATGATACAGATGCTTAATAAGTTAGTACCTAAAAACTTTATGGATAAGGCTAGTGTAAAAATAAAACTTGAAAGTGACACATCTTTTTTTGTTTTATTGTTTCTCGATCCTAGTTCGGGCGAACAGAACTAGGTCACATAATGTGTGAACTTCTTCAGCTGATTCCAAATGAAAAATGCGTGGCAAGTTCACACTTGATGTGATCTGGTTTTGTTTGTCCATTATTTCAAAGGTTACCAATCTACAAAGCTATATATATATCATATATATATATATATATATATATATATAAATATATAAATATATATATATATCATATATCTCATATATATACATATATATATATATGTATATATATGAGAAAAGTTGCCGTGAATCATCAATAGATGGCGCTGCAAGCAAAAACCTTGACTGATAACTCTATACACTATTATTCAATATACTCTATGATCGACCCTCACAACATACCGATAGTTGGAGATTTCTAAGAATGAACTTTTGACACTTTAGAAATGAGCCTTATATATATGACGTTAAGACTATCGGAAAAACGGTTAGCAATACCCTCATATTAATAAGGTTTAATCTATAACTGTTAAAAGTCCATTCTTAGCTATATCTACAAGTACATCTCATTTATCGTTTTTTTACTCGTATTTTTTATAGGTGATAGTCTTAGAAATATCTTTATCTCCGTAATCTTTACTTATTACATTTATTAAAGGCATCAACATCAGTATAAAAAAGAGTGAAATATTTTCTAAAATCTTTTGATCAATAAAATAAGTTTTCAAT
>JALPQI010027911.1:0-17002 GCA_025490895.1 Thaumatotibia leucotreta | reverse complement strand
ACATCAAAATAAACAAAAAATATTATGAGACCTAAAATTCCACAAAAAATGTTTTTTTCTTTTTTTTAGACTTTTTGGATACTTTTTAACATTTCCAATATTTTTTATCATGACAACAATTTGTTAATATTAATTTTTATGATTTTTTTTTAGGGACAGCATTTTCGTCAAGTCTGTTTTTATTTTCTGATTGTCAGGCAAAAGGTGTGGTAATATTAGAACACATTGTGGTAGCATTGTAATCAAAAAGAAGTTTTATGACGAGTTACGTCGAAAAACTTATTTCGAAAAAAGGTTAATTATCTCAGGAACCAAGCCGAATACAGGAAATTTTATATAACATTAAATACTCTATGCTCAGGAATTCAGCATTAAAATCTTCCGGAATGTATAAGCTACAGCGCAAGCAAATGCATGCTGCACACGCGCGTTTGGTGTGAGCCGGACTTTAGTATCGTATAGTTTAAGTGGAAGTTTTTAACGTTTTAAACTGCTAGGATACATCATTGTCGTCCAATATATCCGCGATGGAAGAACGAGTAGCAACAACATTAATTATGCTAGACTTAACTAGTATTGCAACTAAATTAAATAATAAATAAATATCTTGGGACATCTTACACAAATCAACCTAGTCCCACGGTAAGCTCAATTAAGGCTTGTGATTTAGCCGTTTAAGTGGGTAATGTCTCGGATGACGTGTAATTGTAGGCCGAGGCAAAGGCGAGGCCGACAAACATGTGATCCGAGGCTTTCCCATTTAACGGCCGAGGTGTGTAAACTATTTTCCTGCTCAACGGAGCCGGCAGGCGGCAACTTAGTTTATCGAAGCGGTCAGTAATGTGCTGTTTGTAGGCCGGAGAGCAGAAAAAATAACAGTGTAGTAGATTATACTTCAAGGGCATTAAATACGGAATTGTAACCCGTGAAGTTTTTAACACCTTAGCTTCTGGGGAGGGTGGATGAAATTTTTTATTAGGAATGTTTGCGAATAGGCGTAGACCAGTCACTATCAAAATGGGAGGCGTGGGCTACAACTGTGGAGTTCGGACCCTCTGACACTGTCGTGACATGTATCTTACTATCAACATCATAGAGTTGAAAATGGGATTTGGAACCTCAGCTCAATTAATATCCATGGAATACGCACGCGAAGTTAAAAGTTTGGGAACCCGTGGTCTCCAATATGGCGTAATATTTAGTTATAATACTTGCGTGTGATAAAATACCTTATGAGTGATAATAATTTTAGTATTTTATAACAATACGCATACATAATAATAAATGACTATATTATTAACGCTTTGTATCGAATTTATAGTAACCCTTAATCGGACAATGGGAATATGTTTCCCACCTTATTTTAAATCCTGTATCCCACAGAAAACGGCCAAACCCAATGAAATGTTGGTGTGACTCGTGTTTCATTAAGGGGTAAAGTGACAGATAAAAATAAGTCGTTAAAAATGCAAAGTCTTGTATAAAATTTAGAATTTTTGGCTGTGAAGAATATATTTTTTGTAAGCGAAATCGAGTGCTATCCATTCACCAAGGCTGATTACATAGTTCCTATTATTTTTTCCTAATATGTGACTTTAAAACCGAGCATATTGTTAATCCGATGTAAAGTCGGTTTCATAATAAGACTAGTGTTTTAGTGTAAGACTGGGATCGTTACCGGTACAACTAAGATATCTAAACAGAACTGTATTACTAAACCGAAAATATCGATCAGAATTCGCACTTTATTGATTTTATAGACTGTTATTTAAGTAAGGATAATTATTTCTCAGATTTGTTTAATAAAATGCTGGATACACGACAATTTGAGATACAAATTGAATACCGGTAAATTTGCATGAAAATAATACCGGTATACGTTCCCTGGAGGATTAGCACATGATTGATTAAGATAGACTACTTACCCTTAAATTGGCAATGTACTGCACAATGCCCATATTTTTCGACCCACATTTTGTATTTTTTAAAGACAGAATTTTCTGTTCTTCACAATGGCGAGGAAGCTAAAACGCACATTTTTTTTCCAATTTAAGGGTTTAAAAAAGAGACGGGTAGTCTGTATCGTCGCGATATACTATCGCTTTAATCACGTACTAGCCCTACAGGTGTTAGGGTGAGTTGCACTAACTCATCAGTATTTATCATGTGGGTAGTTTTATTTGAAATTGCATTTTTATTGAAGGTGCTTATTAAGGTTTCGTTTTGTGCCTTGTTTCAAAATTCCTGGACAAACATTTCCGTCAGATAAAACTAGAACTATCCTTCTCCTCAGGTAAATAAAAGATAATTATCTGGCATATATATTTAATTCAGGAATGGTGAAACAAGCCTTTAGTGTAGAGTTTTTGGAGTTCGTCGAGAAGGGGCTCCTTATAAGAAATAAATAATCTCAGTAGAAATTTAATTAGTTTAACGTTGGGAGCAGAGACAGCGATACTGAAAATGTAGATATTAATGCTTATATAACTTACGAGTTCCTATTATATGTTCCTATTTTTGTTGTACGAATTTAGCCTTAATACAGTCTTGCCAATGAAAAGGCGTGAAATTCAAATTTCCTACTGGACTTCTTTTGGACTCTACCTTTGATTTTGACGCCTTTTTCTATTGACAGCAGACTTTTTATATTCTTAGAATTAGTTAAAAAGTGATCGTCAAATGCAGATGACGACATTCCTTGATATATTTGTGAGCTGTATTTCGTCTATATTATGATAAAATAAACTCCATACTTCACTGTCCTTATCATGTCCAATGTCATGTGTTTTTGCGTTATTTTTCATTATATTTTACTGTAATAATGAGGAAACTTTTACTTATAAATATAAATAAATACGATTGTTGTGACTAGCATTAGATATTTTTTTTTATTTTACTCGATTCTAAATAAATGTGTTTCGTGTTTTTTGTTTATTTTTATTTGACCTTATTAAAAGTGTTGTTATGATATATACTTTGCCTTGAAATATACAAAATTATTTGAGATGATCACGACTGGACGTAGTGGACGTAGTTGACGAAAAAGGATCACATCCACAGATATCTGTCAATAAAATTGTATTCTTATGTCAATAGAAAAAAACATTAAATGCAGTGACAAATTTCAGAAAATTGATCGTTTTTCCTTAACTACGTCCAACTGTAATTCCTTTTCTTCACGTCTTGATTATTTAATGACGAGTTTGTCAGAAAACGTAGTATCGTATAAATACGTTAAATCTCATATCGTTGATTATCAGAAACTGTTCTAGTTAGATATTTGCGTATTTGAAAATAATCAATAATACTGACGGATTAAACCTAGCGATGTCGGAAAAAAACAAATGTTTTTTTCGGGACTTATGAAACTT
Source organism: Thaumatotibia leucotreta (assembly GCA_025490895.1). Lineage (NCBI taxonomy): Eukaryota > Metazoa > Arthropoda > Insecta > Lepidoptera > Tortricidae > Thaumatotibia > Thaumatotibia leucotreta. The sequence goes on along the minus strand of JALPQI010027911.1, from coordinate 13,631 downwards.
GCTATTTCCGTTGTTTATTTTCGAATTTTGAAAGAAAAAATCATTGTCTTTATCACTGTCACTCCTTACACCTATTTAAATTGACGTTTTCTCGATGACATTGCGTTCTAATTAACATAGGTTTAGAGTAGAAAATAAAAAATGAAAACTTCCATTGATTTCTTTCCAAAGATTCCAAAAAACAAGCAAATTAGAAAGAAACGGGATTTTTTCTAGTAAATACGCAAGTCGTTCACTAAAACAATCACTAACCGAACGTGGCTAGTCAAATATCAGACATATTTAAGTTTGAAAATTTTCTATTTTGTGTACAATCAACGTCTAATATTTGTAGCAATAAACTAAATAATTATTATGGTGTAGCGAACTGTTTGACTACTATTGCTGCTATTAGACGTTGACAGTACACATGGATATTTCTGAATTAGGTATGTCACGACCATGTTCAAAAGTTAAATCCAACATTTTGATAGTAATACCTGCTGAGTCTAGCATTTTGTACATAGCTGTGACAACTCACAAAACTATACCAGAAATACCCACCCACTTATATAGTAAGGTACGATTATAGGACAATAAATTCTAATAAGACAGGCATTTGCGAACTTCGCAAAAGTGTAAATGGCATCAGCGGGAGTGTAATGACATATATAATCTGGAATCAGTTTTTAGTAGTTTTCGATCAAAAATACACAAAACGCAGCTCGTATCTGGTTCTAGGCGGATTTTTTAAATTTTCCAATAAGAAACTAACTATAATGCAGTTAGAATATGGCATCGTATACCGGTATTGTTTTCTTACTATGTACCGGTATTTCTATTCCGTGTTACCGCCTATCTAATATTTCGGTATTTAACGTATAATTTACTGTGTTGGCGTTTCTAGACTATAATACTGGTTATATACATACTTTTACTGCTATTTGACGGTGACAGTCACAATCTGGAATCAGCTTTATAGTAGTTTCTGTTCAGCTTAGTACAGTTTATGATCAGTTCAACACAGCCCGTATCATTTTGTGGTGTTTTAAAAAATCCAATAAGAAACTAATTATAATGTAATTAGAATGCATTCAGAATTATTTTAAGTATTATTTTCAAACTGTAATACCGGTATTCGTATTCGATTTCGGTATTTATGACAGCATTTTGTTCAGCAAAGCTGTTGATAAATTTTTATTATCATATTTATAATGGATGCAGCGTATTTAAGTCTACAAACATTATATGTAATTATATACTATTCATTTTAGATGTTTGAAGTACGTAGTCGATTTGCTACACTGTGAAAGTATTTTTTTTAAAGATATTTTGATGTTGGTACTACATATACCTACTGAAAGTTCATCGTAATGGTTGGTAGACTCGGTCGGTAGCGGGAAGGAACGTCGTCCCTATCCATCTTGTATAGTAGATATACGCAAGCGGTTCTTTCGCTTATTTAAACCAAAACGTTAAAAAAATAACAATATTAATTTTTCCACAGGATCTATTATGGAGGTGGCACAGAACCGGCCGTCATTCCAGACCTATCTGCCGGCAGATGCGCCGGCGCAGCCCCTACGTCGGCAGGGCTCCTTCACCGGCCCTCAGGGACAAGGTAGAATATAATATCCATATTTACTAAACAGCTTGCCTGAAGCCACCAGACATGAAAAAAATGTAATAAATTCAGGAGACTGCTAAGGAAGCATTACTTGATTGCTAAGTAATGCTTCTTTAGTGGTACAGTGGTAGTTATTATTAAGTGCAATCAGTTCGATTATATCCCAGTCAAAACAATTAATTAAGAGACTGCCACTCCCACAGTCAAACTGTAACAGTTTTGTGGGACGATATTGTAATTTTTTTTTTAAATTGTGTCAAATAATACAATACATAAATAATAGTGTAACATTTATTCGGCGATCAATGTGTAATAAAAAAGTTACATAAACATAAATGTTTCGGTGTTAACTTCAAACTCTAGTCACTTCAAAGATTATAGTAAAAACCGGACAAGAGCATGTCAGGCCATGCTCAGTGTAGGGTTCTGTAGTTATTCAAAAACGGATGGGCCGATTATGTTCAAAATAGTTTTTATTACTATTCATGATTTTTTTATATTTTTTGGACCTATGGATCAAAAGGTAAAGGGGGGGGGGACACAATTTTTTTTTCTTGTGTGATTAATCCGTAAATATTGACTTTAGAAAAAAACTTTCCTTGAAGACCCTTGTTCTTTTTAAGAGACCTATTCAATGATAACCCACACTATAGGATTACAGCAAATAAAAATATCATCCCCACTTCACCAATTGGGGAGGTACCCGAAAAAAAAAAATTTTCTAGTTTTTATTGTATCACTCTGTTGGCATGATTAATACATATCGTACACCTAGATCAAAACAGCATTAACTCAAAATTTATCTGTGTTGTAGATAAGGGTATATTCGTGATCTACAAAGTTCAAATTAAAAAATACATACATTTTGAGTTAATACTGTGTTGATCTAGGTGTACGATATGTAGATTTCTAGTATCAACGACCGCTAAGGTATGCTGCGGACAGACAGACATGGCGAAACTATAACGGTTCCGTTTTGGCTACGGAACCCTAAAAAGTAGTTAATAAGTTACTCAAATATAGTTGCCACTCGGCATGTGTCACGGCATTTCTGAGCCTCTTCACAAATCTCTCGCAGGTCACGCCAGCCTCGACCGCCGCGTGTCCGAGCCCACCGATGCATCCGTCAACATCCGCAGGAGGCCGGAAGACCCCAAACGGCACTCCATGGTCGTCGAGACCCCGCCCCGCGAGGACAACCGCCGCAGCCATGATGGGCACTCGGTCGGTTGAACGCACTTAACAATGCTCTAAACTTGTGTATCGTTTTCGAATTTGGAACTTGAGGTTGTGTTTTGTTTTTTCAGTGCATCGTTTTTGAACATTGATTCGGTTTTGTTTTCTGTGTGACGGCGATAATCCGAATATCTGAGCGTTTCTCAAGCGCCTAATTTTGGTGGCATCATGTTTGCCGAAGTTTCTATTCGTTTCTATGTGCTATTTAGTCATTTGAAGGAGGCACCTTATACAAATGACGAAGTATATATTGAGACGCTTAGAAACTTCGGCAAAAATGATGCCACCAAAATTAGGCGATTGAGAAACGCTCAGATATTCACAGTTCACATTAGTTTACAGAAGTAATCAGAGAGGTTTTTGATCAACTCTGACTAGGGGTTAACTTGTAAAGACTTTTCCATACTAGATTGCTTGCCTTACGAAAGGATAAAGCCGTAACAGACATATTAATGAGTACAGATGTAGTGAACAACTCTTAAGGCACTGGTCTCACCGCGAGCTACTAAGCTATATAAACACGAACAAAAGATACGTACTCCCGTGTAAAAAAAAGAGACACAGCGATTCTTGCCCGGCGGTGATGGCTGATAGCCGGGCGAGTATCGCCGTGTCTCTTTTATTATTATTCTTAGTAGCTCGCAGTGAGACCAGTACCTAACCTTCGTGTTTTCACGGAAATCTGAATTTATCTCTCACAATTAGCTCCAGTGCAATGGATACTGGACTTCGTTGTGACAGCAATATGAATTCGAATAATTCCGTGAAAACCAAAAGTATTATGCACTATATCTCTATTTAGATGAACGATTTCTTTTCGCACTTAATTATGCCAAGTTTCAGGCCGTTTAGTTAGACGCGAGGTTCGTTTTCACGAGACATTCCGATTTATCAAGTCAACTTAGAAGTGATGCATTTTGTTGAAAACATGTTTATGAGCAAAAGTGCGGGTGCGGATTCGTTTTTTGATTTGTGATAGTGATATAATCGGTGTCAATATTTTATCAATACCTATTTCAGTAAGTACCTAACTAAGTGATGGGTAGGTGCAATTTATAAAGGTACGAGATTTATATTTGTTTATAAATGGACGTAGTTATGCAAAAGGGAGCCAACCCACATGAATTTTTCATTCTAATTAACACCATAAATCAAAATAAACAAGTAAATCTTTGAAATGACAAATTCATGTGGGTTAGTTCCTTTTTGCATAACTACGTCCAAATATCATGATGATTTGAGGTTTTCTAAGCTGGCACTACATTTTATTTATTTAATTTAATTATTTTACAATATTTTTAACGGTCTATGAAGCTTTCCTAATTTTCTTACGCGTGTAAACTTTTCAATACTCTTGACCTGTTTCGTTTTGTTTTTGATAATATTAACGAGTTTAAGAAATCCATACAACATCTGAAAATTATTGTAAAAATAGTCAAATATATGCACTATTCTATAGTCTTTCGTCTGTAGGTGTCAAAATGTGTAATTAAAATTTGTGACGTTGAACGTCAAATTTATAATTTATGAGAAGCCCGAATGAAAAATATAAACAGCCACCTATAAAAATGTACCTATCTAATTCTGTGTGCACTTTCATTCGGTGAAAATAACACTTGACGTGTGACTCTTTTCCATTTTTATTGCATACGTAATTATTTAAATAGATTAACTTATCAATGTTACTTTTTTAAATAATATCTTTTTTTAATTTGTTCAGTACAATGAAAGAAGATGTCGCAGCTTTAGAACTAAACTAATACAAGTCAATATTTTTTTGCGCTTTTTTCCGAAATAAGTGACTTGTTTTCTTCGTTTACCTTATTTCGTATATCTCTATTCATCACTTAAATTTTTATTTATAAATAAACATTTTGTTATTTATCGATAATTGACATCGATACATTTTCTCATTATCTATTTTAACCACAGGAGTGATAAACAAACGGGTTGTAACTAAAAATACATTCACATGGAATATGATACTATTTCCTTTCGGCATAAGATTTCATGTTGTGAGGTATCGAGGCTTAGTACTTATTTCTAATGTCATGTATTTTACTAACAACCTGTCTAGCGTGTAAGAGGTGACACTATCAGTAAATACTGGATGCTTAGCCAAGTTGCCAATCGCTAACGCTTAGTAGCGTATCGTAGTTTTCCCTCTCTGTCACTCTTTCATATTAGTGCGACATCGTTTACGATTTAGCGTTAGCGATTGGCAACTTGTCTAAGCACCCTGATGTCATTAAAACTGATCATGGCGCCTGGGTGAATCGACTTTTTTCTGTTTGTTATTGCCATGGTTACGGTCGCCTGAGTCACGTCGGTTTTATGCAAAATTATGCTACTTAATGCATTTTTCTGGTGTTGTTAAGTCCGTTACTTAATGTGCCACCTACAAATATGCACTACATGCATGTTTGCATAATTTAAGTGTAATAATTTCGCAAAAAACCAGCGTGACGTAACCATGGCAATAACGGACAGAAAAAGTTGATTCACCCGCCTACACTTTAATCTTATAATTCTTATAAGTATAGTTATAAATGTGTAGGAGTTGTATTGGATTTATAAATGTGCACATAACCCTAGTCCCTGTATTACAATAATACGTTGTTAATATATTTTAATCGAACTATTAATGAATAATTCACATATTATATTATAACGTAGGATAAGGCCTGTAGAGACGCGTAAGTTTACTTCGCATCAATAATATCATTCAATTTTATTTGATTTGTTTTGGCAAGTCTTAAGTCTTAAGCCTATTCTTGAAAAAAAAATCAAGAATAGGCCATGCACTTTAGCAGCTAATAGGTCATTAATATTTTAATTACTTGATTGCTATAACTGCACGGTACACACTTATGTTTCTTCAAACTGACGCGTCTCAAATCAAACTATTATGTTTATATTCTCAATAAATGTTTGTCTGTATTTTTGCTATACTAATTTCGGGTGCTATTAACACAAAATTACAAAATTGTATTCTTTGGAATGGACAATCTTTATTAAGTAATTAACATCATGTGTAATAGCATCGGGACTAATTAAGATTGGAATACATAAAAAATCGTTTATCACAAGTAGGTGAAGCAATACGGAAAAACGGAATTATTTCGCTAGTATAAATTAATATATTTATGTATGAGTAAGAGGGCCAATCAACTTTTTTGTGTCTGTTATTGCCATGGTTACGGTCACCTGAGTCACACTAGTTTTATGCAAAATTATGATATTAAAACTATGCAAAAATGCATTTTTCTGATGTCGATAGGCCCTTTCCATGCACATTTGCATAATTTAAGTCGCATGGATAGTTATTTCTATGGTTACTGAACCATAGAAATAACAGACACAAAAAAAGTTGATTCACTCAAGAAATACATCACTATGATTTATCATTAAAATAAGGTAAGGCAAGGATGTAACGAGATATTAAAAATTGCTGTCTAATTTGAAATAAACGTTAAGGTGGGATTAGATTACCAATATTATCATATTGCTAATTGATACCGCGAGTAACAGGGAAGGCCTTTGCCCAGCAGTGGGACACAATATAGGCTATAAAAATTAATACTCTTACACGTACTCATCTGAAATACTCTATTGACCAGGGACCGCGTTATTTTACAAAAACCTCGAAACAGCCCAATATTTTAAATTGTTTTATACTCTTTATGTACGACTCAATATTTTTTGTAATTTACAATATCATATTTTAAATTACTCCATTGACTTAGAATTTATATACCGAAGAACGAAAAAAGAACCGATATTTATGTATGGAGAAAATACCGGTTTCGGTCCCTGCTATTGACATACCAGTGTCAATAATATTGATAGTATAATCTGCCTTTCGAAACTAGTATGATACGTGTGGCCATTGATTATGATTGCCATAGCGAGAGTGCCTTTTGGATGGTATAGGGTTAAGGATACGTACCAACGTCATTGCGAATAGAAACGTATGGATATATCAGAGCGGCCGATTTGCTTACAAACATCTGAACCAAGAACCAAGATAGAAATTATATACAGTATGTATCACCTCGTAGAGCAAAGAAAGAAACCCATTAATATTTAGATCATAGTAAACAACTTTTAATTTGGGGGCAAACTCGATGTATGAAACTGACAATTTTTTTTCGTGAATTCGGGTTTGGCCCCATAGTAAAAGTTGTTTAGTATGATCTAAACATTTATGGGTTTCTTTCTTTGCTCTACGAGGTGATACATACTGTATACTTAACTTCCGTAGCCTACATTGATTTAAACTTTCACGATTATCACGCATATTTTAACGAAAAACGGGTCTTAATTTGGTCGCTCCGATTAATGAGGACTGTTGGTTGTCAGACTTACAGCGTCATCATTATGGCGAAAGGAGTCCCGATTCGTGGGTATTTCGGCTTAGATTTTGAATCGAATATCAGGCGATTTTAACTCGTTTAGTCGGCTGGCAGCCTAAATTCACTGTATAAACTGTCACTACCCTTAGCAAACTCAAATTGTGAGTATATTGAATAGCTCAGATACGATCTGTTTCAAGTACGTATTTGTTACTAGTGTGATTTGGTTGTCAACCGGTGATCTTATAATGTCTCTTGTTTCTAGAGACATCTATCGGCTTATTTAGCGAGTACACAACCAAAAGTAGATTATGTGGCACGATTATTGCATAATTAGTACGTAATACCTTAGGTTTAAGGTATAATATCGTAGTAACATATGGCGTTCGATCCATTGGCTTCGTTAATTACTTTAAAACTAAAAATGTTCTCATACTAACTGTAGAAAAATAATAATTGAACAATTGGTACAAAACTGAGTACCACTGCAAGTTACTGAACTGTGTTTTATCAAGCACTTATGTCTGTCTATCTATAATATTATATAATATCGTATACTCTAAAGGCGATTTTCTAGAAATTGCGATTTCTTATTATGTAATTAATAAAAAAAATAGGGACCTAATGTAACTATTATTTAACAATATTGACACGATAATACTTTATATGTACGAGTAATATTCGCTATTATAATTAAATATATAAATGTCAATTGATGATTTGCTGATTGGTTGTATGATGATTGGTAAGGCGCGAGCAAAAATGCACTTTTCACTAGTTCTTACTTAAATATCGACTATTCTATCGACATCCATACCAACGTTTTGTAAATTAAATATTTATTGATCAAGGTTTTGTTCTAGTAGTTCCACTTCTTTCCCAGATTTCAAATTAAGATTTTTAAAGTTGAAAGGCCAATGTTATTATTCAACAAATTCTGATATTTTGTGTGAATAACTTCGCCTTGAGGAAGTAAACATAATGTTAACAAGAGCACTTTTAACGAAATTATCGTAAAATAATTTTTATTTCAAAATATAATCATATGGATGTCGATAGAATAGTCGACATTTAATCAAGCACTAGTGCAAAGTACATTTTTGCTCCCGTAGTCCGGGCTTTGTTATGATTGATGGATTAAATAATGTTTTTGAATGTCCCAATCACGAACATCTGTAGCTATTATAACTGTACGTCGAAATCTATTTTTTATTTGATAGTAGCTGAATATTGTATTTATAAACAATTCCATCCAGTTTTCCTTTTCTCGTTATTTAATATTGAAATTGCAAATTGAAATAGTTGCATTTGACAATACAATTCGGCTCGGAAATAATTTAGCACGTTCAGATATTTTTGAGCACTCCGGACGAGTAGTGATGGGTTCGGAGATATTTCTGAAAGGACCGAATCGATCGTAGGTATTTATTGGGACCTTTTTTCTTATCGCGATGATTAGTTGAAAATTAAAACGAGTTTATTTGCCTTCGGGTTTTTCTTTTTAAATAAATGTTATTAGTTATTATATTAAAACATTTCTAATGAAATACTCGTATTAACCCTTCATCTGTGGTTGCTAAGGACCAGTACAATGGATTATGAATTCAAATTATGAATTGATTTGAGTTTAATACCTATTGTACTGATCCTTATCAAACACAGACGTATACTTTTGATATTTGTGAGTCGAACCGTAGTGTTACAGTGTGAACGTATCAGAGTAGTTGGAAATTAGACACAATATAGTTTTGTTACATTTGATATTGCTACAGTACAAACGGTATACAAATAACATGAGCTTAATAACATTTGTAAGCTAGCGATTAGCGACATAGTAGAGCATATTTGAGATTTTTTTGCTTTAAAACATATACAAGATAACCGAAAGACTCGAATATTAACCCGACGTCTGTGGGTGCTAAGGACCGGTAAAATGGATTTTGAATTCAAATTATGAACCGATTTGAGTTCTGTATCTCTCGTACGAATCGTTATCAACACAGCCGAAGAGTAATACATATTAACTGAGCGGGAAAGTGTAAATTTAATTGTCGAATGTGGGTGATTCAACTATTTTTGTCTGTTAATTCCATGGTTACGGTCGCCTGAGTCACGCTGGTTTTATGCAAAATTATGTTACTTAAACTATGCAAATATGCATTTTTTTGTTGTTAATAAGCCTTTTCCTTAATGGCCTACCTACAAACACGGGCTACATGCATGTTTGCATAATTTAAGTAGCTTAATTTTGCATATAGCCAGCGTGACTCAGGCGACCGTAACCATGGCAATAACAGACAGAAAAAAAGTCGATTCATCCATGTATCAAAATAAACACAGTTCAGCGTAATTTGTGGCGTTTTTCATCAAAAGGGACCTCAAGCACATTCGGCAATAAGGTCCTTTTCGATGGAAACTGTCGCATATATCCTTGAAACTTATTTATATAGTACATGATCATTCCATTATACCTGCTATGCTGGTACATTACCTAAGTACTAAGAAGAACAATAATTATGTATATTCGATTATTTTAGAACACTCACTAGTAGTTTTTTTCGCGTAGGGTACTTATGATTGTGAAACATTATCTTATGAAAATTGTATTATTTGTTTCATATATAACTATATATCTTTGATTTTGGCTTTCTCTAAACTGCCTATTTTGAGACTAAATGATCTCTATGTTTATGATATTAGGATTTACATATATTTATTGCAATGAAGAATCGGTTATGATTTGTAAATAATTTTCTGTTTGCTTTTTGTGTTGTATTTATTTAAGTGGTTATAATTGGCCGTCAAAAATATATAATGAAACCCATTATTTACTACGAGAAAGAGCTTAGACATTTATTGTAACAACTTTTCGAAGTTGGAGGTACGAGAGAGCGGGTGACATAGCCAGAGGTCCTACCTGTCACACTTACGTACGAATTTACGAGTGCGAGAGAGAGGCAACACTTCGTTCGTGGTTCGAGGTAGGGCCTCAGGTCTACTACGCGATATTCGAAATTCGTAATTCAAGGATTTGTCTCAGGCACTCTAATGCAGGCGTCATTAGAGTGACAGAGACAAATTCATGAATTTAAAAAGCTCGCGGTAGGGCCGTATTCACATCGAATTGTATATTGAAAAGCCTAAAAATATATGAGAAAAACAGATGACAAAAATGTCTCGTGGTAATTTCCACACATTATTTTTGTTTGTAGAGAGCTTTCAATGTACGATTTTCATATTAATCGTATTGTTTCCCGTGGTTCTTTAACCTCCATTTTCCAATTCGGCCAAGTATTAAACTTTACTTGTAAAATTATTATTTAACTTTAATAACAGATTTAGATTAATCGCCAGTGCACTATGTGAATCGACTATTTTTCTATTAATTTCGCTGTACCGTCCATGCCAATATTCACATTTATTTGAATAAAGCTTTATACAAATTATTGGGAATATAATTTGGAAATTTTTGCTAATGTATATTTGTGACGATATTTTTCTTATTTCTACGTAATTAGACCTAATCACACTTTTGTCGAACACTCGTCTATAAAGCCATTGGCGACCGAATCAAATTCTATGATTCATTTATTTCTACATATTCTATATTCTTTTCATTTAGTTTTGGTTGCCACAGTGAAAATATTCGATTTATTTCAACGTGCATTCTGGTGAAGTTGTATCTAGGTATCACTCGATACTTTAGGATATAAGGTATATAAGTCTACGTATAGCTTTATAAGGCAAGAGCATTAGACTATGACGTTAGAGTGAGCTGTATTCACTGACAAAGTGTTGTTTTAGTGTCTTTATGGAAATAAACATTTTACAAATAATAAATTGTGTTTTGTATTGTCGATCTGTATAAGATGTCCCTGATTTATTATTAATTATCAGATGAGTTGGGCAAAAAGTAATCTGAATACTTTTGGAAATTACAATAAAATTATATTAATCTACATATATTACAAAGTCAAAGAAAATCGAAAGGAGTACTTATATTACTTTTTGTCCAACTCTGATTATCAGTGCTCTTTTAAAAAATATATATTGCTTGTCACTGGGTTATACATGATCAAATCCAATAAAATTTAACTGTCTTTATGAAATCATCACTAGGTATTCGTCAAAAATAAGAAAATTAACAAACCTAAAAACTGGCATTATTCCATAATCACGGACTTTTAGAAAACAATCATGATTTTATTACGAACTTAAAACCTCGAGTACATACATTTTTAGTTAACATTATTGATATTTTACTATGGAAATTCAGCCATATTTAATGTTTTTTTTTTTTTGTTTTCTACTGGCGAACTGGTATAGTGCATAATCCTTTTACTTCGGCTTTTCATGGAAACATCCGAATTTATATTGTTGTCACAATAAACGTCAGTATACTTTGCACCGAGCTACCTAATTGAGATAGGAATGTAAATTCGGGCGTTTCCATGAAAATACCAAAGTAGAACATTATTCACTACGTCTGTATCTGTATACACAGTGGGCTCTTATAACTTATAACCCGAAAGATTTTAACCACCCATGTGAAAACAAACAAAGAATATTGTATGAGTGTTTTAATTTTCGGCGAAAAAATTGTTTTTTTCCTTTTTTTACCATTTTTGAATGTATTTTAACATAAAAAGCAAATTTTATTTTTAAAACTGGCACTTAAAATTAGTTTTAACCTTTTTTTTACAATAACCTCATTTTATAAAGGTTTTTTATCTCACTTTTTGACATCAATTAATGAGGTTAGTGAGACTATTCTCCATAATGCCACCAACGCTGTTACAAAGACCTTTTGTACTGAGTAACATTAAGATTTTTTTTAAATTGGGTATAGCTCTGAAACTAGGCGATATCCAGAAAAGTTTACATGGCATTATACTTAGTTTCTAAATGTGGTCAGGAATACACTGTTAATATCGGTCGGGCTTAAACAGCCCACGGTGTATACGCATTCGATAATTGCTCAGAGCTAATACTAAAAATAAAAACGAGACTAGGTGCGAATTTAATCTATTTTCTACTGGTCTGCACTATAAACATAAACCTGATTCTAACATGTAACTATTTCTATGGAAATGGAGATAGGCGGCTGCTGACATCTATCGACGAGTAGTAACATTAGGTTTGTAGTATAGCGACATCTATTGTGCAGTAGTGAAGCGTTAGTTCACATCAAACGCCTAGATGGCGCTAGTTGTATCTTGCATCGGCACAGCTGAGTGCGACCGCGACCGATTGTAAGCGAAGATATTGTAGAGTCTGCGAAAAGTGAAGGCATCTGGCAGCAAGGCACTTCCATATATCTCACGTGCCTACACTTTCCGAACTGATTATAGGTACTGACCAAGGAGGTTGGAACTCTTAGGGCGCCTATAGAGAGACGGCGTGACAGACAAAACCCGTGCCGCGCATATGCGTTTTACGCATATGTGCTGTCAGTACCTCTCGGGACGTCATGGGTATATAAACTATAAAAATATACCAAGAATGCCACATTGCTCTGTAATCTGGTGCAGGAACCAGTCTACGTACGTTAATAAACAAAATTCAAACGTTTCCTATCACAGGTAAGTAAAAAAAGTTATATTAAATTCAATATAAAATTAGTATGGGCGAGCGACATAGTGAAGAGACACGACGCTGAATTTGTTATCGATAGTCTATGTAAACTCTTACAACTAAACGATGTTAGTAGAAATTCAAAATTTGTTCCCGAGTTACGGACGTTTCCTATGTATAAGTAAGTATAATTATGTGTATTTCTCAATTTAAGTACATATATATATCGTCGCCTAGCACCCATAGTACAAGCTTTGCTTAGTTCGGGGCTAGGTTGATTTGTATGAGACTGTCCCCCAAACATTTATTTATTTATTTATATTTAGCAATAATATAATATTTATCTAGAGTGCAGACAATGAAGCAACTATACAAAAACATGTACATAGTTTAAGAAATTCTGACTTAATTTTTAGATTTCCTATAGAACCATGTGTCAGAGAACGCTGGATAACGGCGACTGGAAAGTTGAACTGGTTTCCGCAAAAACACGACACAATTTGTTCGGACCACTTCCAAAATTACTGTTTTGTAAAAACAAATCCGAGATCTATATTGTCATCCAATGCCTGTCCAACTTTAAAACTCCATCCTGCCTTTGACAAGGTAAGTTAGCTTTGCTAAATAATTTTATTATGTTTTAAAAGTAAAGTACCTTTTAAAGGATTTCTGATGCTATCTGTTAATACATATTAATTTAAGTATGTAATTTCCAGGTGTTTCTTTTCCCAAGTAACCCATCTGATAATCTTTCAAGAAAACGTAAAACGGTACAATTTACGAATTTAAAAATATCTTTATACATTTATACATCTAGTTAATCTGTCCTCATATATAATACCTAAATTACCTAACCAGCT